>JAVYIG010006013.1:0-125671 GCA_035222895.1 Strongylocentrotus droebachiensis | reverse complement strand
AATCCTCCTTTTTGGATTCGATTTTGCGATCGATTTATTGATCAGTAACATGCTACACAATAATTTTACGTTTAAATAAATTAAGAATAATGTCATTTTCCTCTCGGCACAGTCGCGTGGATAAGTTTTCGGACTGTATGGCATATTACCGATGAGGGCCTAATTCAATAATTATCATTCTGCATGACTCACAGAAAGTCAATACAGGAATTCAGACGTATTGTATTGCAAGGTGGGTGCCGTAGCAGACGATACGACTGCATGTATTATACGGATATCGGTAGCGGCGTGGAGCCTGTCGTCTGCAAACAAAATACCTTCATTGACTGTAAATGCGTGTCGCACACATTCGACGATTAATGAAAACACGTATCGTATTTTCTCACGGATCATGACGCACTTTAAGTGAAATCTCAGGACCTTTAAACGGATTATTCAGTCAGGCTCGTGCTTGTTAGGCCTGTGTATTCGAGGAAGACTTAGTTTATATACTGGATTTATCTACTGTGGATTTTTATGTGATTTTAAGCATTTCTGTGGAGCCATGTTCTCTCCCGTGCAAGAGGGGCCAAGCATGTGTGTGGTGGCCGGCCGCTCCGGAGCGTCGACGGAGTGAGCCGCCTAAACCTCCCAAACACCTGTTTCGTATGCCTCACATACGTAGGGTTAGCATTGGCCCAACACTCGGCATCAGCCAAGAATCTGAAGAGGACCTTTACAAGGTAAGGAACATTATTAGAAATATTAGGAAAATGAACTATGAGAAGTTCGACTTTACGATACATGATAGCAATGTACACCTATACATACATGTTTATTATGTGTGGATACAATACAGGGCAGGGGGTGGGGGGGGGGGGGGGGGCGGCACTCTGGAGATGCCACCCCCCCCCCACCTCTCTCTCTCTCTCTCTCTCTCACACTCTCTCTCTCTCTTTCGCTCTCACACACACAATGGCAAAACCAATCTGATATATCTTAGGTTCACACTAGATCCGCACTAGATACTAAGTGTTGTGCTCTGACATCAGTTTTTCTACCCCAAGTGGAGGGGGGAAGGGGGAGACTAGTGCCCCCCTCCGACCACAATCACCACACGGAGAATACCGTATCCACCACTGTCGACCATACCAAATTACCAATCCAATGATCCCTTGCAGTTATTTCTTTTTAAAATTTACTGTGAGAAATTGTGAAAGGGAATTGGTTTCTCGACTTGATAGGGGGAAACGGAAAGAAAGATGAAGAGAAAATTATACATAACCAAAACAAATGAATTAATATTAATGATTGACAGAGTAATTTGGAAGGGTATGTTGAGGAGACATGAGAGCGTGTACAGAGAGTTTAGTGGGAGAGAGTGAGAGAGAGAGGATTGGAAAAAAAAGAGGAAGGGGAGAAAGGAGAGAGAGAGAGATAGAGATAGCTTTAAGGGAGAAAAGGAGGAAGGTGATCATGATAACGAGAAAGGCTATTCACAAGAAATAGAAATGCGTTATATATTTTGCCAAATCCCATTAGCAATGTAGTGCCGTAAAATATGGAATTACAAAATGTTACTATTATTATTTGTCTAACGATCCATGACATATACATAACTCAAGTCAGACAAAGAGCGCGGGTCTCAACATGGATATAAATCATATTCAGAACCAACAGCTATCAACACATTTATACAAAATTGAAAAATGCCATTAAATCCAAGAAAAAAAAAAAAGAAAAAAAAAACATGACAGGTTAGGTTACAATAAGCTCGTTTGACCCTGTTTACATAGAAACGTAACGTTTGGAAAAGTAGCTTATTGCAAGGCCTGGGAAATGGGTTAATCTCTGTTTTTCTGCCAATAAAGGTCCATAATTGGTTCGACCGATTTCATAATGACTTTCAAGATGAAATGAGGGGAGTCATTACCGGTTCTTACACACATTTTAATTGAAGATAAAGTTGCACACGGTCATGCGATTGCAGCGTGAAAACAAATCAGATACAGCATGTACAGTGAACAGTACTGTACACATCTAATACTCATAGCTGTGTGGGACCAGGGATATGTGAGTTTAACTCACATATCCCTGGTAGGACTCGACTCGCGTGTGGCACCAAAGTTATCTCCAAAATGTTGTCAACATATTAGTTGTATTTTGAATATGATCACGATGATGGCATATAAAAAGTAAAAAATTGGCATGTCATTTTTCTTTCTTTTTTTTTTGGGGGGGGGGGGGGGGAGGGGGGGGGTGGGTGGTTGGGGTTAACATCTTCTTTAATCTGACTTTTTTTCACCACCAATCGGCCTTTTATAGTTAAAAAACATGGTTCAACATCACTTGTCTAAATTTTGCATTATTTCTGCATTTTGTCAACTACCAATTGTGAAATGACAAGATGATTCCTGGGACCCGTTTCACAAAGTCTTTTTTCAATGACAAATGACAAAAAGCAGTGACAAATCTGCTGATAGCCAATCAGAAGCAAGGATTTCACTAGCTTATAACAAAAACTGCCATTTGTCATTGATGACAAGTTTTATAGTTAAAAAACATGGTTCAACATCACTTGTCTAAATTTTGCATTATTTCTGCATTTTGTCAACTACCAATTGTGAAATGACAAGATGATTCCTGGGACCCGTTTCACAAAGTCTTTTTTCAATGACAAATGACAAAAAGCAGTGACAAATCTGCTGATAGCCAATCAGAAGCAAGGATTTCACTAGCTTATAACAAAAACTGCCATTTGTCATTGATGACAAGTTTTGTCATCCATTTCACCATCTTTATTGTAGTCCCATGCCCCACCTTTTGTGCTGGATGCCTAAACTAAATAGCAAACTGGACTTCACTGATATCTCTTATACCAAACCCAAGTTTCTACTATATGGTCCAGCTTCATTGGTATATTGATTAAGTAATACTCTACACTTTTTATTATTATGTTGAAGTTCTGACTCGATATTTTAACTAACTTTTAGCTTTGCCTTTGAACATTCTTGGTCAATCTATCATAGTTAGGATGGGTGCAAGCAATAAATCCAATCCCTCTCTAATTGTGTTCTCCGCTCCTAGTCAATCGTGACTGTTTGCCAAACGACAGCGACAACACCATATCTTGTAAAAGTCGCAAAACTTGGTTCGCTGCATTATGATTAGTTCCATGATACATAATGTATAACCCCTGGATTGAACAATAAAAGCCACACTATGTGCACGAGTGATTTCCTTTCATGTCATGCGTTGTGATGTAAATCGTTCTTATTCGAGTGGTCTGTCATTTGTAAATGATAACTCGGAAATAACAGCTAGTACTAAGGTCATGATAAAACCAGGTTATTTGTGTCGGGCACAAATCAGTCATAGCGCTTGCTTTAGACATTTTCTTTAAATCAATTAGACCAGATCAGTGTGCAGGGATTTTAATTTTGAAAGCGAGGTTACATAACTGTATATGTAGGTTTTAAGTTTTTACCACATTTTCTACGTAATGCCAGTTGCGAACAATAGAAACTTTATCTGTATCAGCTACACTTTATATGTAGGTTTTTAAAATTTTCCACATTTTCTACATAATTAAAGGTTATCCTGTGGATTGAAGCAAGGTTATGTGAAAGATTAAATACCTTACATTATTTTAAATAATACAAAAATGAAGCTGGGTGTATAATTTAACTTGTAAAAGAATTTAAGACCAAAGAATTAGCACATGCATATGACCTGTCCCACGTTCGTTCCAGTAGCCCAAACTTGGTACGAGGCGACTTTGACACCCCTTTTTAAAGACCCTGGTGCTCAGTCACCCATGGAAGAAATATTATGAATAGGGTATTATGGGACAGAAAACAAATTACTATTCATCATGAAATATTATTTATGACTTTTGAATTATGAGCTACCGAAAATGTAAATTGTAATTATTTTTTACCCCGATCATTGGATCGAATTGCTAATCAGCAAATTATAGTGAAAGCGCCCAAGTCATGCCAATCCAAGTTATCAAACCCAATTAACGTTCGCATCCTACCGGGTACCTATTTGACACCTGGGTGGAGAGTGGCAAATGAAGATGAATGTTTTGACGAAGGACACCGTGCCGGAGCTCGAACCCACGACCTATGCACTTCCAGTCAACTGTTTAAACCACTCGACTAAAATACCTCTACAAGTATCTTAAGATCTTACTCGGTCGCAAGTTTTAAATCGCCTCTGTAATGATAGTGAATTGCGATAGATATCAATCTTAAATGTGATTGATCGAGATCAATCGGACCTCTTTATAAAACGATGCTTTTGTGTTCCTGGACAGTGTTTCACGAAACCTTCGTATTAAAGGGCCCATGACATCGAAATACAAGTGTATTCCTGCTGGTGTGCAGTCCTGCATACATCTCATATTTTGTATGTTGCTATTGTATTACGTATTGTAACAGGTGGTCAAGTTTGGCAAAGTTACATGCCACTTTCTCAAGTTAGCTCATTGATGAATGACAGATGATGTCACAAGGTGAATGAGATCTGGAGGTTTTTGGGGTGGAGCTTAGCAAGTTTGAAAAACAAATGTTTCAAAAAATATTTAAAAATCTATGAAACAAATTCAGAAGTTTACATATCAAAATATGAGATGTATGCAGGACTGCACACCAACAGGAATACACTTGTATTTCGATGTCATGGGCCCTTTATTTCACCGAAATCCTGTTGAAACGCATGTTTTGCAATTTATACCTCGGAGTGGACTTCAAGCCGTCGGTCCCCTGGTTGTTTCTAACAAGTACACATCTGTTTTAAGCAATCAGGTATTATAAGCAACCAAACTAACCATCATTTCTCGCACAAATCAAAAGGGTGACATAATGCCTTGTACGTTGAAATGGAGAAATGAACAATACGAATAACGTATATTCAGAACCACTGGGCTCCCGCGTGTAGAATTGACAGTGTTGATATCACAAGAACAATAAAACATATCAGTCGTGTCATTACTTGTTATCCTTGAATCAGGAATGTATTATGCATATAATTCATTCAATGGCAATCGATTTTCACGGGTTTCAATAATATATTGATTTATCTCATTATCTATAATATTTTATTTTTCTCTCCCACCCTCTCTCTCTCTCTCTCGATCGATCGATCTCTCGCTCCTCCTACCTCGCTGTCTCTCTACCCCCCCTTAATGAACCAAAGTTCCCAACAAGTTTACCAAAAAAGTCCCACACAAAAAAGCCAGTAAGCAAACAAAGGGGGAAAAGGATGGGGTAACTTAATTTGCCGATAAGGCTCTATGTATTACAAATTCTCCAACTATTTTTTTTTAAGGGGTGGGGTTACAACCCCATCTTTCCTGCTACACACACACTCTCTCTCTATCTCAACTCCCATTTGTTCATGTGCTTTTGCTCTCCTTTAAATGCTGATAGATTGTAACTATATATTCCCAGTACATGCTAACACTGTAACACGGATATGTACTGATTTCTTATGTTTTCCCAAGAAGAAGAAGAAGAGGAAAAATAAAATCTGCTTTCAGCCACATAGTCTTGTTAAAGACGTATTTAATAGTTGTATGCTATTTCTGAAAGTGTTTATAGTATATTACTGTCGCCTGGTCATATTCAAGGAAATGAATCCGATATCATAAGGGATACTTCTTTGGTGAAATTCGAGACGCTTTTGAAACAACCGCATTTCAAGAGTATGATTTTAAAGAGGATCTTTTTACGAAACTAATGCAAGCTCTATACTGTATACAGAATGAACTCTCTCTCTCTCTCTCTCTCTTATAATTATTGTGTACATTAGAAGCAGCTCTGTCGTTTGTTCTTGTATCAAAAGAGCTCGTTGTGCCTTACTATGCAGGGATTCGTTGTTGCTATGTTAGGCAAAATGAGGGAACGATTGGCCATGACGGTGTGCCTCGAATTTGAGTACATGATAATAGCCGGGTATTTTGATAAACCTGAAAATGTGCAGTATGCTTATTATAAATTTGGAAAGCATATCTTTCAGCATTTTAAAAATATATTATCTAGTCTTTATTTATGACGGAATTATATGGTGACTGTTATAAAGTGTCAACAATTTTGCTCGATTTAGAAAGTTCATATTCGTTCAAGAGACGTTCAGTCCCATCACGTCTTGCTGAATGGTACGCCTGTGGATATGAGTAAAATATGAACGGTGTCTTATAGTTCAATCGATGAGGAAATGCGCATATTAAAATGACATGATATATGGTTTATTATGATGTCTTAATTAAATAGATATACTAGATTGATGAGGAAGTGTGCATAGATGGCATGATATATTAATATTGCTGCATAATTATCGTTAGGCTTTTTTAACATAATTATACCAACCAAATTGATTAACAAAAAAAAAAAAAAAAAAAAAAATCGGAAATCTAACCTGTATCAGTTATGCTGCATATATAGTGCGCTCAAAAAAAGCTGACCTGTCATTTTTGACTGAGTGAATGTCAACCTTGAACAGCGGAAACTGTTTTTAAAAAAAACACTTTAGGAATCAAACAGGTTTTTAAACATTCAACTAGCGTGGATGTTGAACTGTTCATTCATATTATTGAAGGAAATAGCCTCGAAACCATGGACACTGTATAGGGAATCACACAGTTGAATAAACGTTTAACTAGCGAGATCATTGGACTGAAGGTGTCATGGTCTATAGTAGATAATCCCTGGAATAAGAAACACAAGGTAAGGGTTCGAATCCCTGTTTCGGTACTAATGATCATTTGGCAGGATACTAATCAACACTTGTCACTTTCTATACAGGTGAAGTAAATGGGTACCGTGACAGAGCCAGGAATTAATGATTGCAGGGCCCTTAAGGAGAACATTATACTGATCACACTGATGAGCTAGGCTACCCTGAGTAGACAAGATATTTCATTTTTGTAAATAATTATATGACTGAAGGAGAAACTGCATCGCGAATCTCTAGAATCGGACATTTGAATAAGCGTTGAAAATGGGAAGACGAGGTGGTTGAACTTTACCGTTATATCATTATCTACCCTACATGTCCTTCTTAGAGACATGACGGTCCTATTGTGGACTTACAGATAGGTATGTTAGCTCAACCTCAGAGACCTTTAGCTGACCCAAGTATTGTTTGGCTAGTTCTTCTTATAAAATCGCTATTTTATATAAGTTGTACTAACGAGGTACTAACTATACATGTACATCATTAAACATTTTTATGAAGACACATGGATTCGTAAAGAAGAATATTAACAATGACCTACTTACTTGAAATTTTATCTTTGTTATTTTTATAACAATGTTATAATATTGTTTTCTACCGAATGTGATAATAATGATAATATTAATGGTAATAATATTTGGTTCCTGTTGAAATGGTTAGACCACGTGAAGTAAGTGGAGGTACATGTAGACAGAATCGAACCATTGCCAACATAATATGATAGGATGATCCAGTATAAATCTAGGAAAGGGAAATATGGAACACCCCATCCTTGTGACAAAGTTCAATTGTTATCAACGCTGTACGATTCGTGAAGATCTTGGATTTTTCATCCTTCAGACTCAGATTAATTCCTAGTTGTTAATACTAGTAATCAAATATAAACAAACCATGCACTGAGAGGCTCCGGTTAAAAGTATAACTTTCTGAGCATGGAATTCATACTATTTTCTGAGGGGCGTAGCCAGGAAGAACAAAGTAACTATGCTTGTCACCGAAGACAATCCATTCCTTTACCGGTGTCTCGAAAACAGCGCATGGTAAATTTGATTTGTATCCTTGTATCAAAACAACTTGAAGTGATTCTAATATGACTCCTAAAGAGTTGATTTCCACTCTTTTACATTTATAGAATACGCTTATGGTGATCAACGACGGCGTTTGATTTAGAATACGTAGTTATGGTAAGAATTCAGTCACAAATACCCGTTATGTGAAAATAATATATACTGACTTTGGTATTAGGTGAAGTCAATATTTGTATCTGTAAATTATCGTAAAGTGACCAAGGTTGAAAACGATATATATTGTGTTTAGTCTCGGTTAATTTACATAGGGTCATTGTCATAAGTAAATAGGCAGGTAGATAGATACCAGATAAGGTTTCATTGTCTTCAGCAATATTGACCCAGCACATATACATGTCTATCTCCGATACAACGCTGTAAAGTAATGATTTAGCTTAACACTAGTTCATGAAGGTAATTTGTATAAAAGCTACTTTATATACATGACATAACACAACATCAATAAAGAGAAAATAAAAATAATGAATTAGTTCTTTTTTCCTATTCATTCGATTTCATACCCGAATCATCTGGAGTCTATAATGACCAACCGAAATATTGTTTTTGAATTTGCAAAGTATTCCTACCGATCGTTAAATGTTTGATGTCAAATGTAATATCTACTTACAAATGAATGCTGCATATGAATTAAAATAGAAAGAGAAAAGTTTAAAATAATACATTTTTTTAAAATAAACAAACAAGTACTTCCTTACTTCCGATATGTAGTTGCGTACCATGATCAAGAAATAGATAAGGGAAAGGGGATGGGGGGGGGGTAGGGTTATTTGGGTTGACTCCACATCACACAATTGGATCAACAATGAAATGGATGTACATGTGTGATTTCAAGAAAACGTAGTTGGTTCGCAATGATGTATATATGCAAAGAAAAGCACTTAAAACAACTCTACAGGTATATCAGTAATGAGCTTCAGAAACGACGAAAAGGGAAATGTGGTTTTCTTATAAATATATTCAAAAGCACTTCAGTCTATTTACGTCAATGTCGATATTCTATGTAAGAAATAACTCGATATTATGTCATTTCCATACAGTGTCGAACATGAGAAACATGCCCAATAAATCCAGTCCAAATTGTGTCTACTTAATACGTGATGAAAAACAACATTTATTCGCACAGCGATGAAACAGTTCATAATATTTTGGGTATACATGTATTACGCGAAAGAAGGCAATAAGGTTTGATATAATATATCGAAGGATTACTGATATCAATGAATGTTTTGTTGGTTCTACTACATCATAATGGTCATGATTTTGCTCACATTTATGAGCTGGTTATCAGTTAGCCCATGCGTGTACTAAACGCCTTGTTTAATAGGTTCCATTCATTTATCATGTACCCTTTATCTTTGTCATATTTCTTGCATTGTGTAAACCATTTATGGGGGAGGGCACGAGGGGCATGTGCCCTTTTAAAATCCAATGTACACAAAAGCTATGCACAAAAGTGACCCTAATTGTACCTGTCGAATTCTATACCCCAAATGCACCTCAAATGCGGTTAAATCAAAAGGAACAAAATACAATATCATAAAAATCGCGTAAGTCGACAAGCCTCAACGTACGTGAGATCTGATTTAATTCATTGGTAAACAACAAAAATATATATTTTTCGGCAAATAGGTGAATGACAATGTATCAAATTAAAAAAAATAGGTGCAGTGTTAACGATTCGATTCATTCGAATAAACTAGAGGTGTTGTGGTCGAGTGGATACGTCGCCGGACTGTCGATCATAAGGTCCGTGGTTCGAGTCCCGCCGCCGCACTAATGTCCTTTGGCAAGACATTGATCTACATTTGCCACACTTTCACCCAGGTGAAGTAAATGGTTACCTGATAGGAATTTATTCCTTGAAATGCTAGAGCGCCGTATGGCCGTATGGCAGCCGTGCTAAAGCCAGGGTAATAATCGGGAGCGCCAGGAGGGTCAAATCTGACTGACATGACATGAACGCTATACAAGAACCCACTATTATTATTATTATTACTATGCAGGTCTGGTTGATATAATAAGAACTACGCTGACATTTTAACAGATTTAAATAATTTCATCATTCGGAATGAAAATCCTGTTGCATGATGCTTGCGCTCACAGAGCTTGCGCTCACAGAGTTCTCAAAGCATAAAAACACTTGCAAATGTTAATAATTCTTGTGGTTGAAAAGCACAAATTCATGAAAGTGAGAACATTTGGAGATGCCAGCTTATTCAATTATTATGCAATCATGCTCCTTGTAACCCAAGCCGCTTAAACCTAACGTTCTTTTGCTCCAGAAAGGAGCCTGGACATTTTAAGAGGGTGCTAAAAGGGCACTGTCCTAAAAGATGGCATTTTCTAAAGTCATAAATTGAGCTGTTATGATTTGTGTTGAGTCGGTGTGCATGCAGAAAACGAAACGGGCTTTATGGTATCTTCCAGGCTATCACCAGTGCATACAAATAGAAGCAAGAGAGACATACAAAAGAAGAAAGAGAGAGTAAGAAAGAGAGAATGAGACAGTAAGATTGAAAGAAAGAGAGTGAGTGAAAGAGAGAGAGAGAGAGAGTGAGAGTGTGAGAGAGAGAGAGAGAGAGAAAGAGAGAGAGAAGGATGGGGTGATCTAACACTGAAATCAGTATATGAATTTACGTGCTATCGAGGAGGTATATAGGAACAGCCTTCTTCCTGTTATAATGTCGCCTACAGATGTACTCAACTCTCCCTTATTAATACGTACTTCTATCAATATCGAATACACTTTGATCTTCCTACATGTTTATACTTAAAGACTTCCGAGCATGTACAACGAGTACATACAATAAAAGTCCTTTGGAGGTACCCGGTACCCCATTCCTGATCTGAACCTTATAAAACATTCCGAGTCCAAACCATGATTGTCAAACACACGAAGTCAATATTTGAGTGAATGCAGTAAAATGTGAATGATGAGTTCAAATTCCATCAAAACAAGACGTATCTTTACACAAAATCAAAGAAATCCACGACGCGTTTAGCCTTCGGCACAATTTTTATATAATTCCTGATTTCGGAATACATTTTAAACAGGATTATCAAAAAAATGATTTCTCTAGGTTGTCTTCTAGCCGAAGAACATCCGCTATAGATATAATCACATCACCAAGGTAAGTTAAATACACCTAGGGCTGTGTTCAAAAGAATATGTTTAAAAATACACTATTTCATTTCTCTGTTAGAGGATTTGAAGGGAATTGTTAAAACGTCTCCAACTGTATTATGACTTCCTAAGTTAAAGATACTATGTCCTTTTGCAGCCAACATCAAATTCTGTAGAACTTTGCAGGAATTATGAATATGACATGCATGTCCTATTTATTAAATGTAAACCTTAGCAGTGTTCTTGTATTCAAATTATGCAAGGAAACCCGTCACCGTCTAGACTACATTGTCAGACACTATTGAGTGACTGAATGACATTTTTTTTTTGGTGGTACTAATAACATACATAACATGAGCTATAACAGGTACATGGACATTTTGTCTACGTCAATAACTAACTACTTGTAATGGCCAAAATTAAACTGATTGAATCTCTGTGCAGCACAAAACGTACGACCATTGGGTAAAAGGGTCTGAAAATCAGACCGACACTTAGGTGATTGCAATCCCTTATGTCGATTCGACAAATGATGGTCACTATTTTCCCACTTAAAGCCATTTTCAAGCCCTTCTGTTTTTAGGGAAGTTCTAAATTAGTATTGTCTTTCAAATGCCATTGAAATTTAACCTTTTCATTTTGGGGGCCAGCACCTTTAACACAAAGACTTCCGCTATCTCCCATTCCCCTGGTCTCGATCCTATGAATAAGGCAGTGTATTGCACCACTTGTATAAAGATATACCTGTGCCAGATATACATTTTAGCATCCAATCCAATCCAAAAGATATTTGATATAGCGCCTTTTCCTTGCAGTTAGGCCAAAAAAAAAAATGTTTGGTTGTCCTCGATTGCTTTTCTGGAGTAGGGGCGGGCGGGCGGATTTTTTTTTTTTTTTTTTTTAATTCAATTTTTGTGTCTTTTTTTGATTTTTTTTTTTCCCCATTTTTTTTTTTTGGATTTTTTTTTTTTCCCCATTTTTTTTTTGTTTTAATAATTTTTTTTCCATTAAAAAAAAAATCATTGGGATTGTCAAGCATTTAAACAAACAAATTCTATAAAACACTTTAATATGGTAAAATACTAGTTTAATGTACAATGAATTTCAAGACCAACACAGAAAGTATTTTGGGCTTTGAAATACAGCACCTTTTAAATCTCCATTGTACTACTTACAGCTACTTGCGCCCTCTATGAAGCAAACAATGCCTAATCGGTGACCATTGGTCCCCCATGATCCTCTTTATCTTATATTAAATGAGAGCTGATTTGATGAGATAACCACCTGTCCAGTGACCTTGCATGGTGGTCTAATCCCTCCTGTAAACTAGTACAGATGGGTTTTAAAATGAGTTTAAGAATGATTTGAATGAACGGCATTTTTACATAGAAAAATAAAAATAGCAAGTTTAATAAATACCTAATTGCGTACTGAAAAGACCAAACTGGCAACGGGACGCATTTTGATCCTTGCAAATGCATAAAATGGTAAGTTTGGCATTTAAGATTGCTCCAAAAAAAAAAAAAAAAAAAAAAAAATAGAATACAAAAGAAAAATGAATTAAAAAAAAAAAAAAAATATTAAAAAAAAAAAAAATCGAGCGGCCCGAAAATGACGAGCGGGCGGTCGAGGACAACCAAATGATTTTTTTTTGTTGGCCTTACAAAGCGCTGCACACACGCTCCACAATGAGAAAGAATTCTATTTCTAAATCAACGCCATTGCTCGAATATATCTTCGCTGAATAGAAGCTCACTGGGCCACAACCGCACACTAGGTTGGACAAAGTCACATTCACACATCTATCCATTGGTTTAATCATGCACAACTTTCACATGAAGGGAATTCATTTTCTGACCATGCAGGATGTAAATTATTATCATTTCTCAATTATGTAAGACATTCCTCTCACGGAAGAAATCACAACAAACTTGTATAGGTCCACGCTTTTATCAAACGATTCTTTTTATTCAACATATAAATAGTTTTGCGGTGTGTTTTTGTTGGGGGAGGGACAAAACTATACAGACGCTTGACATGTTAAAAATTGAAAAGGATAGAAAATATAGAAAGAGATTTTAGTTTCACAGAGTTGCTATAATTTCTATTATGCTACATCATCATCGCTTTAAAATGCCTTTCTTGTATTCTCTTCAGATTCATGCACACAGATTCCTATTTAATATAGCTATGGGGTTCACATTCAAAGTATCACACACTCAATACGATACCATGCGGAAAAATTATGTTTGTTTTTATGTCTGCTGCACGAATCAGTATTTTCCATTAAAGCATTTATTGATCGTGTAAAGGGATTACACATCTGACTTGTGTGCTACATTATGATAGAAAGCGTGTCTTGTATAGTTGTTATAAATCAATACAGGATTCACCGTCAACACAAGGCTGTCTTTTATTGATTTCCCTTTTGTTTCGATATATTATTTATATCATGATTTTTACGCATGTGCATTACTGACAAAGTGCATGGAGGTTTAGGACTATACTATTCATTTTCTGTTTTGTTAGAATGTAAATCGTGAGGAGAAAGGGGGGAAAGTGTGGCAGAAAGAGGGAGAGAGAGGGGGAGGAATGAAGGAGCGGGGAGACAGAGAGAGAGAGAGAGAGAGAGAGAGGGGGGTGGGGTAGAGGGAGGGAGTGGAATGAAGGAGCGGGGAGACAGAGAGAGAGAGAGAGAGAGAGGGAGAGAGAGAGAGGGGGGTAGAGGGAGAAGGAGAGAGAGAAATAGAGAGATATGGAGGGAATGACAGAGAGGGGAGAGAGGGGGAGGTAGAGAGAGAGAGAGAGAGAGAGAGAGAGGGGGATGATTAGTGAACCAGAGAAGGCGTAACGTGAATAAAAGAAAAAATGATTTTGAAAATTGTAGAGAGAAGAATAGATCTATAAATTCCTCGGCTAATCTCTGTCATTTCTCCTTCTCGTAATATAACTACTAATAATTTATGTTTTATGATAATCTTTTAGTAATTTACCAGCTGGCATGGCTGAGGCAACGTGAGGGGTGGGCACACGTCTTTAAAATATATTACAATCAGAAAAGGGTTAGGTTTTAAAGCGCTATGTGAAATCAAAATCTATGACAATATCCGTTAAACATTATGCCTTTGTAAATTACCATCTATTAAGCATAATATATGGCCACACATTTTATATGGAAAATTCCAATTTAGTGACAGCCAACATTTAAATATACTCGATTATTGAAAGTTGTTTGACACTTCAAGTTAAAGTTTAAAAAAGTTAAAGACCATGGATTAGACAACATGTTCTACCTTTTATATTAATTATTTTAATTATTTTACTTCCATTTTTCTTAACAAAATATAGCCAGCTAATGACAGAATACTTTTGACTCGCTCATATTCTCAATGCCGTTGAATATTGCGAGGAAGAGAATAGTTATGATCGTGGTTACACTCGTTCGAGTCCACGTGAATCATATAATAGACAGTAATCTCATGACACACTATGGATTTCCTTTTGTTTATATGATCGAGGAATAATTGAAACTGTCTACAAACATCATCAGATCGACGGGCTCAAAACGGGCTCAAGACAGCTTGGACAAGACAATTTAATTAGAAGCCGCGGCTAACTGTTAAGCCCTTGTTTTCGATGTACGTTTTTAAGAAAACATTAGCAACAACAAATTAGTTTCTTTCCTGTTCTTAGAAGTTATATATGCATGGGTTTAGAGGACTTCTCTCTCAGGGAAGGCGTATCAAAATGTATTGCACACAGATGAATAATTGAGAGAAATTAAACTGTGCATAGAACAAAAAGAGGGGAAAGAAAGATGAGGAGGAGAAGAAGAAGAAGAAATGATAATGATCATAGTAATGATAACAATAATATCAATAATGACAATAATAATAATAATAATAACAATAATACTTATCATCATCATCATAACCATATTCATGATGATAATAATAATAATGATAATAATTCAAAAATGATAAATAATAATATAAATGATTAATAATAATGATAATAAAAATGATGTCTACATTAGAAGTAGTAGTAGTATATTAGCAGTAGCAGCAGTAGAATTAGTAGTAGTAGAAGAAATAGTAGTAGCAGTAGTAGTAGTAGTAGAAGTAGTAGTAGCAGTAGTAGTAGTAGTAGTAGTAGTAGTAGTAGTAGCAGTAGTAGTAGTAGTAGTAGTAGTAGTAGTAGTAGTCAGTGGCGTACGCAGGATTTTTTCAAGGGGGGGGGGGGGGGGGTTTAAAATCGAGTCCAAAATTTCGCAACGACTCAGGAAAATTAGAAAATCGCGCCGGCCAAAAAGTCGCTCAGTGGGGGGGGGGGGGGGGGGGGGTAAGCGGACGCTTTTTTTGGGGGGGGGGGGAGCCCAAAAAAAATCGCAACGACTCAGCCAGCCGAAAAGTCGCTCAGTGGGTGGGGGAAGGAGGGGGGGAAGGGGGGGGGGGGGGGTAAGAGGACACATTTTTTTTTTTTTTGTTCTCGAAATTTGACATTTTGCTCCGTTGGGGGGGGGGGTAAGGTTAGCTTTTTTAGGTCAACCATGGGATTTTTTTTTTTTTTTTTTTTTTTTTTTTTTAAATTAAAAAAAAAAAATTAAAAAAAAAGGGGGGGGGGGGGTTTTAGAGAAATTTAGGGGGGGTTTACACACAAAAAATTACCAAAGGGGGGGGGTTAACCCCTAAACCCCCCCCCCTCTGTGTACGCGCCTGGTAGTAGTAGTAGTAGTAGTAGTAGAAGTAGTAGTAGTAGTAGCAGTAGTAGTAGTAGTAGTAGTAGTAGTAGTAGTAGTAGTAGTAGTAGTAGCAGTAGTAGTAGTAGTAGTAGTAGTAGTAGTAGTAGAAGTAGTAGTAGGTGGAGGAGTATAGTAAAAGAAGCATGAGGAGAAGACTATAAAGAGAGAGAGAGAATAATATTGACATTTAATGAAATGAGGATTATAATGATAATGACTATAGTGGAGAGGAAAGGATAACGAATTCGAATTTAAAAAAAAATTGACTGTGAATATATGAAAATAATCACTCTTAAAACGTTTTTTTTTCAATGAGCAGTCAGTCAAAATGTACAATTACATTGTATTTTGTTATGTATTACGGTCTTTCAGGATCAGTCATGTTTGTATACAACAGTTCGTTGCAAAGAGTTTTTATTATAATAAAGATGAAAAGTGATTTAAAACAACAAAAAATTGCTTTCTTTGTATTTTATTCATTTCCGAAGGAATATTTTGTCATATGAAAACGTTTACTTAAACCTATATTATGTCAAATTATGACGCGAAATACTTTTTTTTGCATTTTTTTTTCTGTATGTAGTCCAATAAATCTATTCCTCTTTATGGTGCTTTTTCCATGAGTATAATATTCCTGCAAGACTTATTTTGTTATCAATACGGTGATTCCAAAACTTCACAATACACAGTATACTTGCGCACTACATGATCAACCTTTTACTATAACAGCAGTTTGTCATGCAGTGGCCCCGTGCCAAGTTATCCGTGTAATTAACAAGGCAAGGTCCTCGTTCAGATTATTGAATTATTCATTTTAGGGACTACTCAATCATTTTTTCAGTTTGGAATGTTAAAAACGCGAAAGAATGCGTAAACAAGAATTACAAAATCAGTTGAGGTCCTTTTCCTTATTTTCATACTTGATGATATGCAGTGAAAGACGAACAAACAGACAGAATGAAAGAAGAAGAATGATTAAAAGGGAGAGTAATTATAGTAATAGAAGAGTTTATTAATAAAATGTAGAGTTTAATTTCAGTTTGTAAATATATAGATTATAATCGAGGATAATTAATGATGTATAGATGAGAGAGATTTGGAGATCATTTGGGATAGAGATAGCTGGGCGATTAAAATGAGAGATAAAATAAGCTGGATAAATACAGCACGGGTAAAAAAACAAAAAAAACAGTGTGTACAGGAGTGAAAAAGAAGAGAGGGAAGAGACGGAAAATACAGTTGTCTGTACATGAGGAGGAAGTATGAAACTAGGTAATTACGGAAATAACAGATAAAGAAACAGTATTCTCAACTTTCTATTTTTCTAATAAACAATTTTATGCAAAGCATTGTTCTCACATTAACACTTTACAATATGATACAGAGAGCAAGCGAGATAGAGAGAAAGAGTGAGAGAGAGAAAGAACAAAAAGGGAGAGAGGGGGTGCTAAAGAGAAAAGAGAGAGAGAGAGAGAGAGTGTGTGTGAGAGAGAGAGAGAGAGAGAAAGAGTGAGAGAGAGAAAGAGTGAAAAGAAAAAGAACAAAGAAGGAGAGAGGGGGTGCTAAAGAGAAAAGAGAGAGTGAGAGAGAGAGAGAGAAAGAGGGAGGAGGAGGGACAGAAAATAATGCCAATCAATATAATATATTTTACTGGATGCTTGTTCAGGCACTATATACACACGACTGCACACGATTGCTACAGCATTCCAAGTCAAACGTGACTCCCCCTAAAAAACAAAGCACCATAGTTATTAAACATGATCAATTGATTCAAGTCATTATTAGACAGCTGTTTTTATCATTATTACATCATTTGACCGTGACTTTCAAAGGTAGAGGCTCTCCCCTTGATGCATCAAATTGCAAACAGTTGTTAAACGAAAAGAGAGATAACTCCAATTTTGCAAATAATTATAATACAAATAACGTAGCATACTAGTTTTATTTGTCAATCAAGACATCATCAACCGGTTTTGAATTAGTGTTAAAATCAACCTGTAAGTGTAATCATGCAACAGTGATATTATCCATAGGTAGATTCTTCATCTTTCGTTTGAGGTAGCCGAGATTCAAATACTAATGATTTGTTTTCTTCTATTTTGATTATTTCGTCATTTGGCAATCTGATAGTCGTCACGTCTATTTGTCTTCATGTTATATAAACTAAGTTAAACTTCACAGCTCCAGCTCAGATTAGTGATTTCATGATATATTTAAAAAGAAGATATCACTCTTTATTGATATGGAAACTGATTACATAATATAAATCATTATCTCATCTCAGTTGAAATTGAAGTTAGCGCTTCCTGCTACTCACAGTCTCATGACTAACGCGTGTAGAGTAATTGCTATTTGAGGGGAGAAGGGGGGGGGGGGGGGGGGTTCAATGGGGGAGCAGGGAAAGGTGAAGACAAATACTTGGCATAGACCGAGATAAAATGTGTAAAACTCAAATGATAGATTATATTCCACATGTCAACGTGGGGAACAATGAAAGAGCATCACGAAGGGACAGTCATTGGCGTATCCAGAAATTGGTAAAATAGGGGGGGGGGAGATTATCTGGGCGGCCCGCGTGCAATAGACCCAGGCGACGGGAAGAGAAAGGGAAAAGATGGGAGGGGAGGGGGCTAAGCGGGTGGGAACCGGAGTAAAGAATGACAAAGGGGGAGGGAGGGGTGAACGAGGGGCAACGTATTCGTTGATTCAAACCACTTTGCTGATTTTACCACTATACATGGGTATGGAACCATAATATCGTAGAAGGGTTTTAAATGGCTGCACACAATTCATGTTTGAGAGTAGAATGGATTTCTGATATCCTAGGATTATAAAAGCAAAGATTATAATCTTTTTCAAATAATTATAATCTTGAAATGATGACACATCATAATCTAATTCGATATGCCACTGTGCAGGCCTCATAAATGACTTCGAACAGCAGAATGATTGGAGCTTGTGTTTGGCATGGCACCTTGTTATGGCATGACATCATTACAGTGAATTAATAAGACGTTATTATGGAGAAAATGATCTTTGGTCGAGGGACTTGTCGTATATATAAGTATTTCCATTGCGTCCACGTTGGTTGTTAGTTGATAAATGATCATGTAATTCAGCTTTATTTATTTAATTTTTTTATTGTTTAGCTATTCCTAAATTGTGTATAATGATATATATTTAGCGATTCTTTATGTAATAAATTCATTTATCAAGTTGATGCTGCTGTTGTTTTTATTTTATTCACTCAGTTAATACTATTTTCCAACTTTTATATTATTTTACTTTTTGTAACGTACATCCCTTTCATATTTTATTGTTGTTGTTGTTACTGTTGAAGTTATTTTGTTATTGCTGTTTTTGTTGTTGCTGCTGTTGTTGTTATTATTTGTGTTGCTGTTGTTGTTGTCGATGTTCTTGGGGAGTAGACGGTCCTTGCGCGACCAATAAGCCGAGTCATGAGTGCCTCTCTTTCCTGTATTTCCCATTTTGTGCTGCATTTATCAAAAACAAAATCACTCCTTATATTTCTGATTGTATTACTGTGAGCGTGATGAACGACAAGAAGTCTTATTTCTGGAAAGCGAACCAATATACCGTGTGTCTCAAAAAAAACGTAACACTTTTGAAATGGTTGCCAAATTGAGCATATATAATTTTATGAAAAAATGTTGATATGTATGGAAAGCTAAAGGACCAACCTTTCATATGATATGAAAAAATTGAAAAAAAAATCATGCTTCGATGAACAGTGTTCACTTAAGTTAGAGGTATGAAAATGGGCCTGCGCAGGATTTTTCCTTCCAATTTTGGACAGGTAAGTTACTTTTAGCATACAAAATAAGTTTGATATGAGATATTCATGATCGATGGATTAAGAGTTAAAAGGATGTTTTGAATACCAGTCCTTTCTCTCTGTCATTTATCAATCCCCAAACACCACCCCTGCCACACACACACACACACACACACACCAACTTCCACTCCCATCTTATTGTATCATTGATCTGGTAGATGTGAACAGGATGAAGGAAGAATGGGAAAATGTTAAATTGAAATACCGTATTCAAAATCATAATTGACATTATGCAACCCACTCTCCTCCCCCCCACAACCTTTTCCCATCCCATCACCTACCCCTTGCCTTTTCTTTATCAGTTTTCTTCCGTAAGTTTGGTGGATCATCAATCACATTTTATTCAGGTTTTATGAATGACCCAAACATGTAATAGCTAAGTACATCATTCATTATGCATTGAAAATACCAGAATTCGAGGTATTCAAAATATCCTTTTGATTCAAAATATCCTTTTGATCCATCGATCATGAATATCTCATATCGACCTTATTTTGTAAGTTACAAGTAATTTACCTGTCCAAAATTGGAAGGAAAAATCCTGCGCAGGCCCATTTTCATACCTCTAACTTAAGTGAACACTGTCCATCGAAGCATGATTTTTTTTTAATTTTTTCATATCATATGAAAGGTTGGTCCTTTAGCTTTCCATACATATAGACATTTTTTCATAAAATTATATATGCTCAATTTGGCAACCATTTCAAAAGTGTTACGTTTTTTTTGAGACACACGGTATACGATCAAGAACAAATCACATCTCGGCAGATTTCTGCCTGTCCTTCCACGCGTCATTACAAGGTTTGTATTAGACGCCGAGCAATAATCTAAATTGGATAACGTCATTACATGCCACAAAAGACACGGCCTAGATACATAATCAGGACTAAGGTCACATCGTTAAGAAAAATCTAGTTTATAAGATACCTCTTCAGGAGTGGAATTATGAGTACAAAATGCATTATGAGATTTAAACCGCTTAAGGTAGTACTGTATGAAATGCGTGTTATGGCTTTAGGAGATGTGAGGGTTCGCTTTCGAGAGATTATGTTCGGCCTCATTTTTTTGTGGAATCGTATACTGATATGAGTAATGTAGTTATTATCAGCGTAAGTAGCTATGCCAAAGAAGTTATGACTTAACCACAACATGGACAAAAAGTATTGTTATCAGATGTTTTGTTTTATCTTTTCATAAGTTACAAGTTATCGTAGATTTTAAGGTTATAACTATTACTATAACAATAACAACAATAATCATAACAATAAGTAGTTGTAGTAGTAGTAAGGAGAGGAGGAGTAGTAGTAGGAGTAGTAGTAGCAGGCCTAGTAGTAGTAGTAGTAGTAGTAGTAGTAGTAGTAGTAGCAGTAGTAGTATTGCTCATTATTATATGTTCTAAAGATGAAACCATCTTTATATTTCCTATTTGATAAGGTACACTCCCTCTTGCAACGTTTATGCGTTGTTGTCCTGGGAAAAACTAATAACCCTAATCAAGATCTCAAAGCTCAAGAAAAGATGCTATCAGCGAACAACTGCAAGCAGTTTATTAACGAGTCACAGTTAGTAGGTACAGCGAATAAACTGAATCAACTCCTCCTCATGTAATAATGTTTGTCGGCAATCAGAGTGAGCCATCATGCCTTAGATCTAGGTCAAGACTATGACCTCGTCTTCCATTCAAAAATTACTACATGTGAGTGCGGTGGATTGTTAAGGAAAGGCAGTGGTGAAATGCAATCAAACTTGAGCATAGAATAATGTGTTTCTAGGAGTGGTGATGGGACGAGTTTCGTTTTCATTTGACAGCGGCGTAAACACTGAGATGAGGGGGGGGGTGCATTTACACCTCCCTTATCATGCAGAATATGTTCGAGATCTCATTGCATTTTCTGTTCCCCCTTCCTCCCTCCCCTTCCCCTAACTCTCCCCATTCTTCCGTACCCACTACTCTCCTCTACACTCCCTTCCTCACCCCCCCAAACAATCGTCTGCTAACTTCCCATTTTTTGAGAGCTCTTTGACAGTGTGAGCCAATCTCTCATTTCCATCGGCTTCCATATTATCAGAAGTAAAAAAAAAAGGATTATCTTTAACATTTAGTTTTAATCTAAAGATAATTGATGAAGTTGTGCATGAACCTATGTTTTGAGAGTTTCTAGTCACAAAAATGAATGTTTAGTTATAATCTAAAGTTATAATAGAAGTTGCCACATATTCATCCTTAAGTTTAAATGAACCTGAGGGGAACCTGCCTAAATTATCCTGAAATGCATTTGTAGTCAAATTTCTACCCGTTAGTGTGTTGGCCTCAACACGTTCATGCATTGACACTCATCGAATCCTTTCCCAAATAGAAAGTAGCAATACATTTAAGGACATCCGCACAAAAACAATTTCCTAAAATTTAAAATTAATGACAGTTTGTTGCAGGAGAGTGTCGTTTAGTTCATGCATTGTTAATTCAACTCAATATTTCACGCTACGTCCAAACACCCGTGATGTTGTGCTGACACTGAAATATCTCAACTCTCGTCAAGTATGAATAATTAATGTTTGTTATTCAGAGATACTTAATACATCGATTCAACGAACGATACACGTGTATATAGTCAGAATTGTGATATATACATGTAGCGCTCGCAAGTTTTCCCCATTTAGAGGTGGATAAAAACGGATCCAGTTTGGCTTAAAATGGGATAAAGGCTATTTTATACTCAATTGGGAGATTATTTTTTCTTTTTGAGGCTGGGCGTACTAGATATTTGTGTACATGTCGACCAATTATTAGTGAGGGCAACTCAGATGTGTACTCGTTTTTATTACACAAGTTGTGCATATCATCGACGACGATTGACTAAGCATGGGGAGTGATTACCATAGGTGGTGGTGGTGGTGACGATGATGATGATGATGGTGATGGTGATGGTGATGATAATGATGATGATGGTGATGATGATGGCGATGATGATGGTGATGACCTTAAGTAGGAGGAAGAGGAGGTGTCATATCAGTTAGCAGTAGAATTGGAAGTAATAAAGTAGTCGTGTAAAAAGAAGACTATATTTTCATATATGACTTCAGCCTTTTCCCATGGTTATCGATATCGGCCCTCTTATTGGATAACTCGTTCAACACCCTCGTTTTCCCTTTTCAAAAGTAGTACTATATTTGTTAGAATATTTTTTTAATTGACAGACTATGATATTTTTTTTACTTCAACAGATAAAGCGTTTTTGACCGGAAAAAATGAACAATGAAATGACTAAGTATTTTATCATTATTATTATTACTATTATAGTTTTAAACGAATAAGGAAATGTGTGAAAGAGATGTTTTGTTTAGCAATTTATTGATGTTAATTAAGAATTATACTTTTGTATTGTATTTTGATTATTCTGAATCTGATGTCAAGTCAGAACGATGTAAATTGCATTATTTTAATTATATGTACTACCTCTGGTATTGAGGAAATAAAACAATTGATTTTTTTTTTTTTTTTTTTTTTTTTTTTTTTTTTTTAATCTCTCTGAAGATAGTGGAGATAAATTTCTTTCTCCAGACTCATTACATCCTTATTCCCATTGCCATTACCCTTTGTATATAGTGTGTTTGTATTAACATACAAATTTACATTGAAGGGTCTACAAACTTCTCACCAAATACAAAAAAATAAAAAAATCCGAACATTTCAAAGCAGCTTTATATCCGCTCACTCATGCAAATACACTATTTTCACCAAATAATGAATTCGAGAGCGCGCCACAGTTCGTCCAGGCACACCTGTAACTTTGTACAATGTGCCATTGCACTGTGCGTACAGGTCAATCTATCGGGGGAGGGGGGGGGGGGGTGAAAGGGGCAGGTATGCTCCATTCATTGACGGGAATAGGGATAATACTGCTTGTGATGAGGCAATAACGAGATTGAATTGTCAGTTATCGTTATTTCATTAATGGAACATTTCCACCATGACCACTGCGTGACCTTTCCAAGGCACATCCGCAATTCATTTCATTTATTTCTTGCTTTGCATCGACGCGCGAGAGGTATCTAATCAGGGATATAATGAAATAGTTCCGAGTGCTACAGCGAACAACAGGAGGGCGGAAAATAGAAATACATTGACCGAAACATGTAGAAAGAAAATGCTAAGATATTATGTATCCACAAAATTCGCGATTTTGTTTTCAGTTCACATTTGAGATCAGAAATAATAATAATAATAATAATATTTAGCTTTTATATAGCGCTTAAAACAAATGTCTCTATTGCTTTACAAATATACTATTACCCCGGTCATTGGATTCAGTACTTGCCCGCACACATTGTGTGCAAAATCTCCACTCCCCGGCTTAATTAATTATTTGTATATATTTGATTATTAAATATGTAGAATTAATTTGAGCTTTGACGTTGTATGATTAAATATAATTGAAAGCCATGAGATATTCCGAACAAAATATTTTGTTTACGTTTCATGGGCTGATCCTTTACTAGTCGATTTAATGAGTTTTCGTGTCTTTTTTTATAGTTCTGCTTTGTTTTGTTTCGTTTTGATTGTTTTTGTTTTGTTACATTTGTTTGTTGGTGTTTCTTTTTGTTTAATATTTGTCTGCTGTGTTTTGTTTCGTTTTGTTTGTATGATTTTGTTTTGGCAAAGGAGTAAGTAATCGTTACAATAATTAGGCCTATTTGTTTTTCATATGTACATGAGGTGGAACATCCGAACGGCCAAAGCTAATTCCTCGGGGAATCCAGGCTTATAATATTATGTATGTGTGTGTGTTTTATTATTCTTATCGTGGTTGCTACTTGTTAGACAATATAGCAAGCGGGACAACCTTGTCTTATTTTAGCAAACCACAAGAAAAAGCACCTCTTTATATGCCACGATTGTTCAAAGCAAATCGCTAATGCTGAATAAGTAACCACGTTGTCAACAATGTTTAATCAAACAATAAATGGGGTTCTGATTTCATTTATGCATTTAACACAGGCCTTGTTTGTGAGTTGGATTATGTAAGACATCCTAACTCAATGCTAAACTATCACATAGGAAAGTATCTTTCTTTCTTTTTTCGAAAACACTTTTCGGGGTTCTTAGAGTCAAATACCTCTACGGTAAATGTTGTAATGTCTCGATGTGAAATGCAATTCCATGATCTGCCTAGGCGTTTCATTTGAAACGGGAATGACTTAGAATACGTTACGATGTATTCTTGTGCAACGGCACGTACCCGTTAGACACTTGCTTAACGGGACATTCACACGAGAAAACGTTTTATACCAGAGAATAACGACGATAGAACGTTTATACACTAAACAAAAACAATTACACCAAACACTGTTGAAACAACCTTACAGCAACAGGGATGTACACAGGGAATAACAACAACATATGAAGGAACGTCATATAAATCCTATAAATAAATTAGTGTACATATTTCAGGTTTAGTTTCAGCCTCTGTCATGCCTCATACTCATAGCATTGCTCAAGCATACTAAAACACATTATCGGCCATTATCACCGTCACCCTCGATAATAATCCGCCCAGTATTCGATGTTTCATCATACAACGTTTCCTTTCACGAAGTTTTGTTATTCGATTTCCAGACGAGAATACATCCATATCGTATAGCTGTACGGTTTTCGTGCTGCTCTATGATCAATTTTGCTCGCCTAAAGGTGGGGCGGGGTCAATACAATACAATACTTATGAGTAGGACTATAAGGTTCAGGATTGACAGCTAGCAGTGACTTTATAATTCTAATACACGACCCTTTCAACAAATGAAACCAAGCAGCAAATCCAGCCAGTCATTGTGACGGGATTTTGTGGATTGAAATTATGACCTTTTGTGTGGCACTATTATGTTTATGCCAGAACCTAAATCAATTTGATGTATACAGTTCCATCTACACCCCAGCTAATGTGATTCTCACTATACATATAATATTTCAGGAGATTTTGCAGAAATTTCTTTTTTGTGTGTGTTCTTGCCTTGCCTCTTGGTTTTATTTTTCCCGTTAAATTATAATCAACAGGTTCATAAAATCATGTTGAAATTGCTTTGCATACATGAATATTTTCATACTGTAAAAGACAACGAAATTTGATTTCTTGAACAGTCTATTTTTCACATTAAAGTGCCCGTGCTCTGAGCGGATATCAGAGACAGATACTGGCGCTGTACAAGGATAAATCATCACCACGATCAATCTCTTATCGGATTAGTTTAAGCCGCTTGACATGGAGATGCGAGGGTCGAGGGTTCGAATCCCGACACGGCACTAATATCCTTTGGCAAGATATTTACCCGAACTTGCTACTCTCCACCCAGGTGTTAAATGGGTACCCGGTAGGATGCGAACGTTCATGTGGTTGGACGAGCAAGTGTGCGCTTGTAAAATGGCGACTGGCTGGAATGCTCCACAGGGAATGGAAATTGTGCATACATTGTGTGCAGGTAAGCCTGAATCCGATGACCGGGGTAAAGCGCTTAGACCATGAACCTAATAGCTATTACGTCTATGCTTAGACACATCGTTGGATCTATGTATTGAGCGCTATGTAAACACGGAATATTATCGCGTTGGTTGAAAATTGAGCATTCCCTTTAATAATTCTAGAACGGATACCTTTTTTGCTCGGTTTAACTCTGGGAATGTCTCTGACGTAAACGTTTATTGGTTGGCAGTCATCTATAATTATGATAAGCCATGAGAGCCTAACCTACTTCAGTGCAACAAATAGACATTAGAAACATCCGAGTGGTACTCGAAGTATCAAAATAACAAAGCAACGTTGATATCCATCCAATAACAAAGGTGTCACTTTTATTATTATTATTATTATTATCATTAAAGGCATCGTTTAACAATGTTAAATCTGAGATGCATGGCCCTTTACGTGTTATCAGTGTCTGTAATATGGTGTAATATTGAAGCCCTAACAAAATTGCGCTTCAAAATGATCATGAAGTGCCTCAAAAAAGTAAAAATCTTTGAGTGACCGGTTTTACCATACTCATTTTCCCCAATGGACTGTAGTGTTATGAAAACCGTTAGGAAAACGCAAAATTTGATTTCGATTTCCAATCATAAATATCTTGATAATCAGACAGGTGATCGGCTTGTAAAAGTCGTTTTGTTTTTAAATTTCTTATTATATGTCTCTTTCAGAATCACATGTTGAACTCGAAAAATATTACGCACACTGTTATAAAATAACCGTACTTTTCATATTGCATCATTTCTGTCGTTTTGTTACTCAATATCATAAATATGGATATTAGAATTGATAAGAGATATAACTCTCACGTCTTTCCTAACTTACCAATATGCATCTTATGGATCAAAATGCATTTCATTTACATAAAGAGTACAATTTGCAGTCACTTTCAATCTTAGTACAATTTGCAGTCACTTTCAATCTTGAGGGTTTTGTCGAATGGTAATTGTAATTTTTCCAAGAACCGCAGCGCCTAGCTAGATCCGCTTCCAGTCGTCGGCTGTGTTTGACCACACTTCGAGATTCTGCTGTACTATTGTTTTCATATGTTTTTAAAGTTCGCTTGAGTTAGGTTATAACAAAAACTACATTTATGAACTGTACATAGGTTTTTTTGGCGCGTCGCATATATCCTTTTTTAAACCTCATTTTGTATGTAGGAATGATTGTTACATGGAGATTGTTATCTCAACTTTTTTTTAGAACCCCCCCCCCTCCTGAAACAGTAAAACAAAGAATATACATTGGTCCATTTAATTACGTGATCATTCATTATCGCATATATTGCCCCCTTCTCTCTCTCTCTCTCTCTCTCCCTCTCACTCTCTCACTTTCTCCCTTTCTCTCTCTCTATATATAAATCTCTTCTCTATCCCCCTCTCTCTCTATCTCTCTCTATTCTCTCTCTCTCTCTCTCTCTCCCCCTCTCTCCATTTCTCTCTCCCCCCTCTCTCCATTTCTCCCCCTCTCTCTCTCTCTCTCTCCCCCTCTCCCTCTCCATCTCTCTCTCTCTCTCTCTATCTCGCTCTCTCTCTCTCTATTCTCTCTCTCTCCCCCTCTCTCTCCATCTCTCTCTCTCTCCCTCCCTCTTTCTCTCTCTTCTCTATCCTCTCTCTTTCTCTCTCTCCCTCTCTCTCTACTCATTGGGTTGCATTGTCAGATGTCATTACACTGTATAATATGTCGTATAATCTTTCGCTAATATAAAATAGGCCGATAGCTACCTGTTTCGAAATAAGGGTCTTGTAGACCTAATTTTCCCAAAGTTTTAGACAGTAAATGGCAATTATGGGCATGAGTCTTGACGGCCAGAAAACAATATAAAGGTCAAAGGAAAAAGAAGAAAGAAAAAAACCGAGACGTTTTAGATTCTAATTGGAAACCCTTCACGGTTGTGCGAAATTTGGTTAAAAGACTTTTTTGTCACATCTTTAAAAAGGAAAGATCACCACGATGGGTTCGGATACAAATAAGTGAAACAAAACCTTAACCTCCCGTATGGACAGCAACGTTTCTTTTATACCACGTTTGGAGTTTCGAAAATAAATTCGCGTCTGGACACGGTCGCCATCATGGGATTCAACGCACTTTTCTCCTTTTGGCCGTCATTTAAAATAGGTAAAACACACAGGGGAGGGCAGTATTAATGGGCTCAGCCCATCGCGTCGTGAGTGCCACGTCTTATTTCTACTCTTGTCGTCAATGGAACATTTCGGCGACGTAAAGGGGAATGTGAAATGAATGTTAAATTTTGGGTGTGCGTCACGAGTGACGAAAGTAAAAAGAAAGCTCCTTAGAGAGAAAGCAATCGAGAGAGTAAGAACACTTGGATTTCCAAATTTGCTCAATTATGAGCACATGGACCAACGTGACTTCAAACTAAAAAAGAAAAGAAAAGAAAGGGTATCATAATTTGTTCAAGTACCTGGGCACTTGCCAGTTGTACAAATACATCCGGCAGCTAGTATTAGCAGTACAAGTAGTGGTAGTAGTAATCATCGTAATAGTAGTCGTCGTAGTAGTCGTAGCAGTAGTCGTAGTAGTAGTAATAGTAGTCGTATCAGTAGTCGTAGTAGTGTATAGTATAGTAGTAGTAGTAGTAGTAGTAGTACATGTAGTAGTATTAGTAGTAGTAGTTGTTGTAGTAGTAGTAGTAGTAGTAGTAGTAGTAGGAGTCGTAGCATTAGTCGTAGTAGTAGTAATCGTAATAGTAGTAGCAGTAGTCATAGTAGTAGTAGTAGTAGTAGTAGTAGTAGTAGTAGTAGTAGTATTCGTCGTAATAGTAGTCATAGTAGTAGTCGTAGCAATAGTCGTAGTAGTAGTAGCGGCAAAAGTAAAAGTAGGTGTAGCAGTATAGTAGTAAAAGAAGTAGTAATAGTAGTAGTAGTAGTAGTAGTAGTAGTAGTAGTCGTCGTCGTAATAGTAGTCGTAGTATAGTAGTAGTAGTCGTACCAGTAATCGTAATAGTAGTAGCAGCAGAAGTGAAAGTAGTAATAGTAGTAGTATTAGTAGTAGTAGTAGTAGTAGTAGTAGTAGTAGTAGTAGTAGCAGCAGTAGTAGTAGTAGTAGTAGTAGTAGTAGCAGCAGTAGTAGTAGTAGTAGTAGTAGTAGTAGTATAGTAGTAGTAGTAGTAGTAGTAGTCGTCGTCGTAATAGTAGTCGTAGTATAGTAGTAGTAGTCGTACCAGTAATCGTAATAGGAGCAGCAGAAGTGAAAGTAGTAATAGTAGTAGTATTAGTAGTATTAGTATTAGTAGTAGTAGTAGTAGTAGTAGTGGTAGTAGTATTAGTAGTAGGAGTAGTAGTAGTAGTAGTAGTAGTAGTAGTAGTAGTATTAGTAGTAGTAGTAGTAGTAGTAGTAGTAGTAGTAGTAGTAGTGGTAGTAGTATTAGTAGTAGTAGTAGTAGTAGTAGTAGTAGTAGTAGTAGTAGTGGTAGTAGTATTAGTAGTAGTAGTAGTAGTAGTAGTATTAGTATTAGTATTAGTAGTATTAGTAGTATTAGTAGTAGTAGTAGTAGTAGTAGTAGTAGTAGTGGTAGTAGTATTAGTATAAGTAGTAGTAGTAGTAGTCGTATTGACAGGCCTCACACAGAGAGTTATTTATCAGACTGTGTACTTTAATAATTCAATGCTCAAACCCAAATCTACATTTTCTTTACAAAACCTCCTTCCCGAGGGTACCAACAAAGTACATGACCCTATAGAACGACGCGTTTTCTAGAAGAAAAAAAAACTTCAATGAAAGAGGGTAAAATGGAACCTGTAATAGATGAGTAGTTCGTTCCCCCCCCCCCCCCCTCAACAAATAAATAAATAAATAAATCACATGCTAGACACTCGACGCATGTTGCCAGCCCTTTTCCCCAGCTGTTTAACTAGGTTAATTACGCCATGCCATTATGTTCTAACATTAAGGATGTTTCGAGTCCTCTTTCTCATGCAATAATCTATATGTAAACAGGTCAATATAGTGAATCAGCTTAACATGTTGTTTTTAGTGTGTTTGTTTGCAGTGTATGTTCGATGATAAATAGGCTAATTGAGAGGTTGCCATATGAATTGGGCTAAACATTGGCGTAGCCACCGTGGACCTATTCACGGGGCGGCACAGGGCTACGGAGGGAGATAGAGAGAGAGAGAGAGAGAGAGAGAGAGAGAGAGAAGGGGGATGCAATAGAAAGAAAGAGAAATGGGACAGTGTTATGTCATGCAAACTAGGTGTACATTTAACCACAAACAAACTGACATGTTCTTGTAAAATTGACTCAATGTTGAAATAGTTGTGATTTGAGGAAAAAATACAATAACTGTAGCATTTATATCATTTCGCTTGTAACACTGGGTGTATCATTTACGAGTTATACAATATTCAACATATCTTCATGGTGCAACACGTGCAAAGATGGTATTAGAAGGAATGAAAGGGTTTGGGAGCGTACCCACACATCTCCCTTAAGCTATGGTCACAAATCAGAGCAGCGACCGACCGATCAGTAGCCTGCTCAGTCGCTGCTGGAATTAGGCATCGCCCAGCGATTAGGTCGGTGCCCGGGCGGCGACCGCCCAGGCACCGAGCGTATTTTGGGCGGCGAGTGAAAAGTGAGCAGGCGCCGCCCAAATTTTAACTCCGCGCTAAAACTTCAGCGGAGACCGAGCGATGCCCTAAAAACGAGCGGTGCCTGGGCGGCCGCCGCTCGGTGGCCGGCCAGCCGCCGGGCAGAATTGGTTAAAAACTCGCCGCTCGGCCGCCGAGCAGGCTACTTTTGGGTAATGTGACTATAGCATAAGGCCTTGCATCCATTAACATTATACAAATAAACAAGAAAGGACAATACTAGAAATGATAATGATTCCTGGAGGGTATTTTCTTATATGTCAAATCCGAATTGCGAGTTTGTTTGGATTACGAAAGAGGTTCAAAGTATGGTATCTCGTTTCATCGTTCCTTCTTCTACAGGTTGCGTCCACGTTTTAATTTGACTATCGAAATGTATTTTAAATTGTATATATAAAGTTTAAAGAAACAGTTTTGTCTCATAGAAACACAGTTGGGAAAATTCAAAAATGGTTGGCAGAATTTACTATTAGAAGGTGTCGCACAGTTACGCCTTCAAAGAAAATCAATATCTTTGTGGTTCGAGAAATTTTTTCAGGATTTTTGGCATGTTAGAGGGTTAGAAAAGTAGAAGGAATATAATAAGTAACATTCCATACAAAAAATTACCCATTTTTTCATCAACCCTCAACAATGTTACCGAGTCACTTTAAGGCTCTTAAGATGGTTATTCTTATGAGATTTTCCATGTTGCAATTTTCCAAGGAAGAAGTCGACATCGCCCTGTCAGCGATGCTAGTTATCTTCGTGATGAGATGATTTTAAACGTTGCCGATTATCAGTAAATAATCAGATTGTTATGATAAAGTAGCATCATTTACCTTACAACAATGTTTACCGCTAGATTCTTGATCAAGTTAGTGTGGACCTACTTGTTTTGCAGCGCACGTGTTTCCATTGTTCACTTGAAATACTGAAATGTAGAGAATTATGTTGTCATGGCAAAAGCACACTCTTGTTATGCACGTCACCAAAATCTCTTTTCTTGCATACAGCGAGAGATCATAACTGTATGTTTACGATATCACAAAAAGTACATGCTTGCTTTAAAAACCTGAACCTTCAAAAATCGCCTTTCAGAATGGTTGGTATGGTATCACACATTAATGAATCACCTCCTATGTAATCTAGTAGGGAAGAAGCCTTGGATGTGAAAACATCCATCGATCGCGCCTTAATGCTTCTGGCTGAGGCGTTAATGACTTTTCCCGGTGATCAATTATCTGAAGTTGTATGCTTTAGATTACGGAAAACACGATGTTTCTTTTTTTGTTCTTGTAAAATGCGTTCATCAGAATAAGATGCTTCGAATATGCGTTCCCTTTGTAAATGTGTCACAAATAATTATACTAAGCTGTATGTCATCGCACCAGGACCTACATAAATCAACATGTTGTAAAGGGGAACATTTAGTGTGATGAACAGGTATATACATTTGTGGAGATATGAATGTAAATGTTTGCTAGACAGATAAGAGTATGTTTGTGAAGGAGGGAGAGATAAAGAAAGAATGGCAATGTTGAAGTAAATGATATGTGTGAAGGTTAGTAGTCATCTGTTTGTACCTCATCCCCCCCCCCTCCCCAACAAATAAAAGTGTAATAATAATTGTCCTATACCTTTGTCCGAGTTTAACTCATGGCATTTTTAGTATGAATAAATCTATTTTATTTTGCGGCATAACTTTGATGAAAATTGTAAATAAGATATTTATGAATGTGTAAATGTATATTGTCATTTAATCCCTCAAAATGCCATTATCACTACCATATGAAAACGTCCTTATTCCGTTATCTACCACGACAAAAATCACTGGTACCGGGAATACATATCACATTGTTCCTTCCTTGTCATCGTCCAATACACCTGTACTCATCTCCAACCGGTACACCGACACCACTAACACGGGTATGCACATGTGCCACCCTTACACATACGATAATCTGTCCTTTGTCATCTTTATGGTAGCCCACAAGTCCAGTTATATTACGAAGACGCACACCACACGCACACCACATGCGCCTGAACACGACTGCACTTACAAATATTTTCGAACATTACCACCACCGGCATCTCAATACCACCACCAACACTACCACTACCACTACCACCACGCGCATACCATCTTTACCCATACCACCACGCACAAGCTACGCATAACCCCCCTCTACCGCCACAGACACATACACAAACACGCACGCACCTTTCCCACACCCACAAAATACCCCATACCAACCGACACACATTACAGTCCCAGGGTTCACCCAGCCCAAGCCCAGCTGCAGCAAGACCTTAGTAATGGAGTAATCAATTACCTCGCAGTCTCCTGTGCTTCTTCTGTCCCATTAGACCTGCATACCCACACCTGCTACCTGCATCTCTGCCCCTCTATGATCAATCAGCTCACTTGCTAATTTTAATCAATCGTATAAAGCCATTTGTCTTTACCCTCTACCAGCATTATCTTGCCTTCAATTATTCGCTCCGTTGATTTGCGCGAAAATTATCATATTGGTCATCTGTTGTAAAGGTCGTTCTCAAAGATTTACATAATTTCGTCTTCAACCGAAATTGAAGGTAATACTGCAAAATGATACCATGTATGATAACATTCAAAAATCGTGTTCAGGCTCCATAACATAAAATCCTCATTGTAGTATCTTTTTCCAAATGACTGTATTTATATAATTATTATTGCAATTATGCATTTATGTCTTTTTAATGTATAATTCGATGATGTTGATGTGTGTTCTCTTGTTTTTTTCTTCTTCCATCCAACCCATCACTGGACGTGCCTTATCTGTTTCGTCTCTAATCCCTGCATGGGCCCAAACACGCATCCAAACAGGTGAGTTGATTATAGCATATTTATGTAAGAATTTCATAACTTGTGTGCCTATTTTTCTGACTCGTAGTTCGGTTATGAAGAAACCATGCTCAATCGAAAGAAGAATATAAGACTTTCCACTTGAGATTTTATTTCAAAGAAATGTGGTTATGAAAATGTCGGCACGTGTTTGCAACAACCTTGATGTGCTGATCAGATGTTTTAAAATTGCTACGTCTAATTTTACTAAGATTTACATAATTCTGTGAAGTTTACCCCCCGGAAACTGTCCATGTTCTCACCACCATCTGATGTGAAGGTCCGGTCCGTTTGTATTTCTTGCTTCCATTTTGTTATCCTGGATAGGGAGAGGAAATTTCGATTAAATGCGTCATCTTATGTTTGATCACGGTATGTGCCAAACCCTTATATTGAACGTGCTAGAGGGGATATTGATATGTATTATGCACGGTCCCATCAACTTCTAAATCCGTTATGAGTCTTTTCGAACAACCTGACTTAAAATATTCGTTGGTGTGTGGTTGGCATGCAGAGGTGATTGGCTTACTGGTTTCTCATCTTCTATGAGCGTAAATAGAAAGGGCCTCAGACGAGAAAAGCACTTTCAGAATCGATTTCACAGTCACATAGCAACCCGAGTCGAATACAACAAATGGACATTTAGGTTAGGAGCACAAAGCAGAGTACCTGCGCGTGCTCCGTCTGTAAAAAGACTTAGAACATGATTTCCTTTCAACACCATGTTTGAGGAACGCTGCGATTTTTAAACATTTTTCGTCTCGCGAAATGTCATGTTCTGATGACGATACCATGTATGATGTAGCGTATGTTCGTGAGCAGATACGTGTATTGAGTAGTTCGGGTAAGGTCATGACGGAGACAAATCGATGATGGTGGAAAATAAAGTGCGTAATGTTAGCTCGCTAGATAAACTCTATCTTTTGATTTCAGTTCTGTTGATTTATTGTAATACATTCCTATATGCGCAAGTAGCGTGGGCTGTAACACGTGACTCCACGTAGTTTCACATAATCATCGACTCTTTCATTTCTATTATCATAATAAAAAGAATGCCTACCCTTTTTAGCTTTGTAAAGTGAGAGATGGGAGGTGGGGGGGGGGGGCAAGAGAGTGCTAGAAGGAAGGTGTTAAAGGGTTAAGTGGAGAAAAATAGATATAGACAAGAGAGAGAGAGAGAGATAATGAGAGAGAGAGAGAGAGAGAGAGAGAGAAGAAGAAGAAAAGAGAGAGAGATAGAGAGATAGAGAGTGGGAGGTAGGGTTAAAACCCACGAAACTGACAGCCCATCAGTCTATGGACTCGTTCTCCCAGGTTATCTAAGTAATAATAATAATAACAATGTTAATATATGAAATTTGTAAGGCGCCGATTCCACTTGAAATTAAATGCTCAAACGGGTGCACCTTTGAAACAAAAACCATAAAAAAGAAAAGGTGAAAACATAAATGTATCCGTATTTATAAACAAAGGAATAAGAGTAGTAAAGAACATACGGAAATGAAAGAACAATTAATCTTGTTTCGAATTAATCAGATACGTTTTAAGACTATTGGTGAACACTTCAGCTGAGTTGCTTTTACGAATCTCTCGAGGGAGATTATTCCACAGCAAAAGCCCTGCATAAGCAAAGGGTTTCCCCTACTTAGTATTGAGCTGATGAAGAACAAGAAATCCCGAGTTTTGAGATCTGGACGGAATGAAATGATCTATCAAAGTAATATTGTAATGTGGAGCATAGCCTTTATGAGCATGAAGCTTACAGTTAGACCGCCATTTCCGCTCAAGTTTCCTTCGCTTCCGGTACTCAGCAGTAATATCAGCGTTGGACGATGGGTTGTCCTGACGATTCTTAACCTTTAATAATGGCGGTTAATAAGACCGACATGATTTCTAGCGGGCCTTATGGCAACTTTTGTGACGGTTCACCTGACCGGTATTTTGACTTGTAGGTCTCTTGGGAGGTCCCGTCGATGGTTTGTGAGAGGGATTTACCACAGGTACGTGTAGAAAGGGGTATAACATCAAGTGATTGAAAGAGAAGGAAATTATGAGTCTGTCACACAGCCTAACCAACTCCATGTCGACCGACAATCCGGCCGACAATGGAGAAAAATTGGTCTTTTGGGATAATGTAAATTTTCATTCGCGCGATTGTTGGCCTAATGTCGGTCCCGTCGATGTGACTATAGCGTATATCACATTAGGAGGAGAATTCTCGATACAATTTGGGATTCGCTCTCTCAGTGAAGTGTGAACAACCCAGGAGAAGAAAAAAAATAATATTAGGGAGAAAGTGACGCTTTAAAAGCCAGTTGTTTGTAAACCTCTCACACGGTCGAGTGTCTTGTTGGTTGAAGTGAACTGTGGGCGATTTTGCACGGCGGTAATATAAAGACCTCAATACACAATCATGGGTATAAAAAGATGCTCCTCGCGAATCAATAATATAGATAAAAGTTTTTTTGTTTTTTTTAGATGTATCAAATATTCAACAATATTTGAATGACTTAAAAGATACCAGATCTCGAACCGCTTTGTTTTAATTGAAATGAATTATTTTGCTTTTTTTTTCAGTTTAGTAGTGAAATCTTGTCACGGAAAAGGCAAGTACAGGTCGCTCAGGGTTGATCTTCTAAAAAGGAAACCCTTGACAAGTTCGAGTGTCTATCCCCGCGTGTCTTCAAGTAGGGACGTTACCCTTTTATATACGTCATAATGGTCTTATGATGTAATAGATTACGCATTGGCTAAGATGGCTGATGCTCTAAAGGTGATAATGTGTGATCGTCATCAAAATCTTGAACATCAGGTCAAGAAGTTTGTAAAAATGTATTCATATACAAATGATCTGAATCGTGCATATACAAATTGAGGAATATAGTTTTTCCAAACTAAAATAACAAGTTTACTCTGTCTTCTTCCATCAGCTTCAAACATATCTACTTTAACAAATGATATATTTCACAGCCTTAGGAGAATAATCAGAAGAAAAGCTAGAAATTGTGACTAAATTGTATCATTATGTCAAGGAAACTTGAGAACCAGCATTAATCGATGTAATGACTTAATGCATTCTGCAAATGATGTTTTGATCTTTTTATCGAATTCTAGATTGAAAGGATGCTGTATATTCTCCTTCACGTTTCCTTTGCCCTTTCCTTTTCTTTCTTTTTTAATTAGATTTTTCCCCATTCTATTGGCGGCCGCCGTGTCTCATGCCCATGTAGCTACGTCACTTCGTTGACCTATATCGAGATAGGAAGAAAGAAATATATATAACCCTACTTGGTACATTAAGTGGACATCATAAAAATCCTAACCCTAACCCTAACCCTAAACCCTAACCCTAACCCTAACACTAACCCTAATGTCTACTTAATGATTCATTTGTTCACTCCAAATGTCCCTCCAATGACGCCTTTAGTAATATTACATAATTATATAGAGAGATATATATATAATAAAAAAAATAGACCTTCTATGAGAAATCAAACGTAAAAAGCGTTAAGAGGACACCGAATTGTCCTCCTAATGACAATATCTATTTAATGACTCATTTTTTCACTCCAAATGTCCCTCTAATGACGCCTGTAGTAAAATAAACATAATATACAAGGAAGGGAGTAGGAGAAAATGAGAAAGATTTTTTTTTCTTTCAAAGGGAATGCTGAATAAAATGTTGAATTACTGGTCCACACGTTCACTTGAATTTGCACTGATTTTGCATTATGTTCACGAGCTTGTCACAATCCTGCTATAATCAGGAGTAATGATAACAAAAAGGGGTGATAAACTCCATCTTGCTCTAGGATAGCAAGCTGAAATGGCATTTTCGCAAAAGACAAAAAATAACTTGCGATTACGGCTTGTAATCCGCAATTTATGCGTCTAATCGAAACACTCGAGGCTGATATGTAGATGGATGATTAATGTCCGGTGCATTACTGCAGTAGCCGCCATTTTCTCCCTATTGATTTGTGCAATGCACAACCAACAAGGCGGTGATTATTGTTCAAATTGTCTGCATCGTTAAATCGAGCTAGTATGGTTGAGCGGATAAACATGGAAACAAAAAATATGGCTTAGTTTACAAGCAGCTAATAACTCTACTCGTCATTTATGATCGTAAATGTTGCGGAAATGTCTTAGATATATCAACTGTGACGTCACATTTTTGTCATGAAATAGACACAGAATAGAAACAATAAGATGTGCTCTTACTCTTAGTAATATCATATTGCACGAGAAATGTTATTCGTTCACTTATTTTATTTTATTTATCTTTATTAATTTATCCCTTTATTTTAGCTATAAATATATACACATATACATGTATGTAATAGGCCTATATGTTTAATTATGTATGTATGTGTTTGTCTATGTATTTATTTTTTTGTTTCCTAATACATTTTGTCGCTATATGGAATCACTCTGGCAATTCAGAAAAAAAAAACACCAAATGCCGTGAAATATGTTGGTATTACATTTTGAAATGTTTTGCAAAACTACGCTTTTGGAATATTTCACAAGACTCAGCTAATTTCCGCCCTACCGCGCTCAACCGTTACCTTGTTTTTATCAGTTGGAATATCTTCATACTTTTATGACGTCTTTATCGGTTTATCCTCCGAAATAAAGACAGTATAAGCTTAATAACAGTAGCTAAAACATACCCCCTTCTTTCCCCATCAGAATACAAATAAAAATATCCATCTCTCTTCAAATGCTAATATTACTGCTCTCTGCATCCTCCTGAGAGAATACTTCATCCATTCGAGAGGAGGAAGATGTTTTCGGAGAGGAAAATGGTGATGAGGGATGGGGTTAGAGTCATGGGTCATTATAACATCGTCGAAGGTCGTTTTACACTTGATCAGACGACGGCTAGTGTACTTTTGCGAACAAATTTTAAGTGAAAAACACGCGGGAAATTAATAACGCGCACATGCCGTTGAGTTAAAGTGAAATTACAGCATAGACACGATGTAAGATATGGTAGCCATGGAAACAGCGCAAAATATGTCCCTTGTCATTCATTGTGTTCTACAGTCTACTCTCGAAAGACATAATTGCAGACAATGCTACTTCGCTTAGTACGTGTGACGTCATGGATTTTGATTATTATCTTCTCTTTCTGATGCTTTTGATGAAGAAACTCTCTTGATTCCAACAGCAGACTGTTTGCCTCGATGCATCGGGTCTTGTGTTTGTGGCTGTTAAAGGTATTACAAAGTTTTGGGAAATTTTGAAAAATGGGTGGATAGTGATTCTTTACAATTCTAATATATTTGGATGCCCCTGTGGATGTATTAAAAACACCAGAAATTTTAGCCCCTAAAACACTTCTGCTTTCGAGAAAAATTGAATATAAAGATTTACCGGTGCTCCCGGTAAATTTTGATAAATTTCAAATAGCTCCTACGGCCGTTCAATGGTAGCTGCGACCATGAAAATCTCAGAGTATGTAGTTGTGATATATAATTTCCGAACGAGAATAGCTAATCAGTCAATTTTAGTCAATAAACATTGTTTTATAGCTTATTTAATATCTTGACCTTGAGAGGGAGCTATTCAACATAAAGTGTTTATTATTAACAATTTCATAACTTTAGAGTCGATTTCGACCGCGACAACGATCACTGAATATTGTAGGATCGTATATGCTTCCAATATGTTCATTTGAACCAAATTCATGACCCCATACCAAAACTTTGTATTACCTTTAAAGGTAATTGTAGAAATTACCAACTTGTATAAAATTATGCAACAATGGGACTTATAATCAGATTGGAACAGGTTCTTGTCCTTCAAACAATAAGCTAAAGTGAATCTACCAGGTACCAGCTATAGTATATTGTGTGTTTGTTCACTAGTCTGTCGAATGTTTTCATTACGACCCCCTCACGTGGTATATCTCATTTGTATTTTTGTTCTGTATATTAGTATTCGAATATACAACATTAAACATGATACTAACATTGATTATAACAATAACTAGACATGATAGAGGGGCTGCCTGATGACTTCGTGGTAGAGAAGTGGTCTTTGATTAAAGCCGGAGCTCCCGGGTTCGAAAACATGTCGATGTGCTAGTGCCCTTTGGTCTGGATTATTTATCCTCGCTGTCCAAGCCCCTCGGATAGGACTTATAGACCAAGGTTTACTGGTATCGGCAAGAAGACGTTTCGCCTTCAATCAGTCAAATCACTACCTTCAAGTTTCGCAGCAGCATTTTATTTTGTCATTCATTTCAAAAACATTGCCCAGTGACGTTTACCAAACATTTTATGTGTGTGTATTAATGTAAACAGCGATATAATCAAATTTCTTGATGACATCAGGTGGGGTTATACGTCCACAATGAATCGTGGATCTTGTGGCTAACGTTCTGAAGGTATACCGTAGTAATTACGTTGTGTGGTTTATAAGCAACAAAGTTAAATGTACGGGAAATGGCTTCGATTCGTTTATTTTATTTCATTTACCTCGTGGTACTACATTATTACTACTTTACGATTATTACTGTATTTAGGCATTTCCATGGAAAAACTGTCTTAGATAACCAAAAGGTGTTCTGAATTTCATGTCCTTGACGTATGAATTTCCCATATATATAATGATGTTATACTCTTTATTTACATGTAAATAGAACAGTTTAAGCAGATAATCGCTAAGTCTGTAGGTTCCAGCGATATAACCAATTGGCCACTATGAATCACTGTCCTTCTTAAAAGTATAGACATAATTATGAAGAGGATTGAAAAGGGATGGGGAAAGAGGATAACAGCAACACAATCAACAATCTATCGAATTGAATGATATCTCGTACGAATGCACCATTCTGAATAAATGCTGTTCCGAAATAAAGAGATACTTCTGTCAAATCCTTTAAGAAACCAAATTATAAGTAGGTATACTCTTTGCTTGATATGATTCATAGTGTGAACATGAATGCTTTTAGGAATGTAAGATTATGCTGATGGCTCGAGGGTTGAACGTAGGGGCTTTAAACATTTTATCAAGGACATGATCCTCTGGCTAAGGGGGATTAATTAGACATCCAGAGCCAGTCTGTATCTATATGAAAGCGTTTGATTTTCTAGTTAGATGTAGATTTAAAACAGATCCCAATATGTATACTGTATGTATGTGCACACATAATACATTGTACTTGACATCGGGTTTTGAATTTATCATCAACTTAAAGAAAAAATGTGACAATAAATGTGAAAATAAATATTAATCCTATTAAAAAGTACATCATATTTTAGCAAAGAATGGTCCATTATGCAGATTACATTTTCCTTTATTTTTGTTGGTTTTATTTTGTTTTTTGGTTAAATCTTATACTGCTATTCTGCTTTTTAGGCGTGCTTATAGGCTTAACAAACTTCACTTCTTCTTCGATACTATATCAATAGACCTTGTATACTTCACATAAACATCATAAAACAGTTATTTGATACCGAAAGACTGGTAGTGACAAATTAGGCGGCATGCAAGTGTATCGATTTCCGAAGTGTTTTTAATAATTAATTAACGAGGTTAGATAAGGGTTTGTCGTTGGTGTATCTGTAACAGTCTGAAATGATGCATATAATTGCAGCATTTTGTAATCGTTAAATATCATTTTTACAATATAACTCCCATATACTGTATGTACGATCATGGTCAAACTCGGTAGTACTTTTGAATAATCAGTTGTATAGGTAATCTTACTGGATGATACTTGCAGGTATTGTTTTCACGAAACAGAATGTCAGAATAGACGTGACAACTGATTAATGAAAACGAAGTAGAACAAAACATGAGATTCTTCAATCGTAAACATGTGATTTCAAGAAAAACAAAACTTTTCCATTCAAGGTATCTTTGACATAATTCTCATGAAAGTTCAACTCGTAACTTATGCAGGATTCATCTTTAAAGTTGGTCTATCATTACATTACACTTCACCTTCACGAAAAAGGAGATACATAAAGTTCCTAAATGAACCATTCTTGTTGTTCATTTCCCTAAGATTTATAGGATTACGTAATTGTTTTTTTATCAAAGGATTGTCATTAAAAATATCGAATCACACCTCCCAGATGCAGAGAAATAATTAACAATGACAAAAAGGATATTTAACAGAATTGATCTGTTTTTTCTCTCTGTATCTCTCCCTTTGCTTCTTCTTCTTTCTTTTTTTCTCCTCGTCCGATCGCATTTCGGCGGTCTCCGTCACTATGAGCCCACAAGCTTTCTGCGGCCACTTCAATCAGACGGTAACATCTCATACATTTTCATCAAACTTTTTTTCCCGCGCGAAAGGTAGAAACCTCTGAGGGCCTATAGTGTTACATTTCTGTCATCTGGCTCGTCATGAATGTATTTTCTGTGCTAGTTTTAGGTATTATTTCGAGAGTTCCCGCATCAATAGTAGATCATCGTATTATATATTTCGAGGAGAAGTATTCTATCGATCTCATACCATACATATTGCGATGAGGCTCTGTCGGTCGTGTTACCAATAAAGCAACCACTTTTTGTGAGAAAATGACAAATTGGCACATTATTTTGAAGAAAACAAAATGCAGCTGTGTTTTTTTTTTAGGGGGGGGGGTTGGGGAAGGGGTTATATTTTAGTGCTTTTGTTTAAAAAGTGCAGAGCGACTACATGTATTCCGTATTGTTTTTGCACTTATTTTAAATGCTTAGGCAGTTAGGGAAGCAGGAATTTAGTACATTCGCCTTTTTCTTTATTCATTTATTTTATTTGTTGCATTAGGATACACAATTGCATAACTGCGGTGGCGGATCCAGAATTTCCTGGCTGAGGGCACAAGCCCCTAAATTCTTTTGTATTTAATGTGTATTTAATTTATGCTAGATTTGCTTTTTTCGGGGGCAATTTCCCCTGACATCTTCTGCAAGTGTAGTCTCATTTTCTTACGCAAAATATTACCATCATCATGAATTATTGGCGTTACAGTCAGTTGATTAGTAAATGTATACACAACAGCACATACACAATTATATACGCCGGAATGGATCGCAACCACATAGTTCCACAATCTCCAAACACTGTCTCTATAATCAGCCAGTCCATCATACCAGAAAGCGCTTCTTATGGCTGCTAGCATTCGTTTTGAGGTGAACCGCCATCGTGTTTGATTTACCGTGGTGCGACCTCCTTCTCGATGACGCTGGCGTGTACGAGGTTACTCTCGGCTCGAGTTACTCCGACATCGTCAGAGCCGTGTGATAATGTTACCGAAACGGCGCTAAAACGCTGAGGAGCGGGGGATAACATCCATGGCTGGAGGAAAATCTGTTTAGACGAGGTAAATCCCCAACTCGTATTGGGTTTTTATCCCGGTGCGTTTCAATTATGTTGTGTAATTTAGAACGTGAGAAAGACTAACTCTAAATCCGTTCAATCTCAAACGTCCTCCCCCTTGTAATGTGCTTGTTATGATGTAGCTCCTGGGCATATTCAGACAAGTGTTTTTAATAGGGGTACATTGTAGTTACATTGGTTGGGTAATATCTAAGCATATATATTTCGTATTATATTCCGGCATATATTTTTCTTGATACATATCATATTATATGATGATGTAATTTTCAATTTTAAGAGGGGGATGATTTAAGCGGCTTAGTTCTGATTTAACTTGATTTGAGTTCATGCGACAAGTTTTAAACCAAGGGAAATGTTTGACGCATTAAAAGAACTTTTACAGGACAATCCATGAAAGTTGAAAATTGACAATTAGCTCATTTCCATTCGGGAAATAAACCAAAATGATAACCCGAAATTTCAATCCCAATATCTTTCTGCAATAACTATCCTTATCGAGATAACAGTTCTAAATCCCGTCGCATTAAGCCATGAAGCATCTGTAATTACACGTATCAACCATGCATGCAGTGCAAATTGAAATCCAGGGTAACGATGGGCTGCAAAAAACAAACAATTGAAAAACCCGCCACGTCCTCTGCGGACGTATTTCTCGAAGGCATCAACGCGATATTGGGGATGGCGAGAGAAAATTGGGTTTTTTTGCTGACACGATTTGTTAAGTGATGTTTAGGAAGACGTGATTAAACTACGATTTACGATGAGTTAGTGTAAATCATGTCGCAAACTGGTTGCTTTTGACACTTTATAAAGAGAGAACGCGTATATACAGAGAAAGTAATTTGTAAGCAAAGAACAAATCAACATCAATCTATTTTCGGAAAAGTAAATGTGGAATGAGAATATAAGAGAAAGGTATTCCTTTAATTCTCTTTAATACTTCAAGATGCATATTTGCATGCTTTAAGATCAATACAAAATGATAAAAATAACAAGTTGTATCTGTACAGATGTCATGGTAACAGTAATATATCTTCCCATTTACAACAGCTGCAAATACGAATACGTAATTTTTATCGTCTGGACTTCAACATTCCCCATGGATGAGGCTTCAGAGAATATTTCCCCCCATCATCTGTATCTATTCCTCACCTTGCAAACATTGTGCATGTTCTATAGCCTCAAGTCAAATTTGTTCGAATGTGATTGCTTTCTCGTATTAGTCATGCCCCTGCTTGAGGGGAGATGGATGTCGCATGCTGAAAATGTAAATATTTGTAAAAGGCTTAACAATAGTCGTTAGCTAGTTGGAGAGGAGAAAGCACGTGATTAAACACTAAAATTACCTGCAGAAAAAAAAAGTTTTAGATTTTTATTGATCCATTTAATCATACTTTGTTTGAACAAAGACAACAATTGTAATAATATGTCAATGAATTATGAAGTTTGAACATTGACTTTTCATGTTGAATCTGATTAAATCTACTGATTTACTGGACGCCAAGTGATAACAAGTTCTCTCTTCATTTATATTAACATAAGCGAGTTTCCATTTTCATTTCATTACTGAAGTAACTTTGTTTATAGCTTTTAACAGAATGTCAGTACTTTATCCTGGGAAAAGGGTTGATACTGGTGCAGAGATGCCAGTGGACTACATTCGGCCAAGTTTATTGTAGCTGCCACTGTTCCTGTTATTAGTTAAACAATGCAAGTATACTCGAATTGTGGTTTTCTTCAATAAAACATAAACACCATGGCCATTGATTCCCGATATATTATTACTATCGTTTATTATTATTATTATTTATTCGACCATTCATAAAAAAGCACAAATACAATACAGCATGGCAAGAGACAAGTACATAATAAGAATGAACAAACACATGCAAAGAGTTAAGGGAGCAGCAAATGAGTAAGGGTGCACACAAGTGGATATGAGAAAGTGAATATGTGTAAGTACTGACAGTCTTTGAGTAGATGGTGTTATGATTTGTGTCTGGGTGTAATTCATACCCTGCTGTGGCATGTAATTATCATATGTCTTTCTTTATTAATAGAAGATCGAAATCATGGCTGAATGAACATTGGTATTTGAGCCCTGCTGATAATATGACGTAGAATAGACATGCTTAACGCCCTGCAAAGCTTGACATTAATTTGACGAGCATGTGACAAATGTGTCGTGATAGCAGCCACCCGGGAAAAAACGAAATGAAATGAAAAGGAACAAGTTTAAAGTTTTGTTTTGATTGTAATAATATTTTATTCTATTATGTTATTCATGGAGTAAATTCCTTTTAGCCTGTGGCGAGTGGTGTATCAAGCTTTCTCTTCCGCATGGAAGGGGGTACAAATCTGAAAATGTTTGACAAGAAAGAAAAAAAAAGTTATCAATTTGTTTTCATGTCAGCCTCTTCTTTCAGCCTCTTTGATTCTTTAATGGTTGTCGGGGCAATTAGGGGCACATTTTTAATCATCTCTTTGGATTTTGGAACACTAGAAGAATGATAAGACGATTGACCCTTGTGGAATTTAAAACATAAATGAGAAGAGGCTCAGGACTGAAGAAAAAAAAACGATATGTAATGAGGACTTTGCAGACAGGACAACGTTTGAGAAGGTGACACTTCGACTGGGGTTGGGGTGGTATTGGCGTTTTCAAGTATAGTTAGCTAGGCATTTGCAAAACGGAATGACTCAAGGAATGTGTAAGCTTGAAGTGGGCAGACAAGCATTTTGAAGGGGGGATACTACAACGAATTCGAATGATTCATCAGCTTTAATCACATTCAGCCGATATGTAACAGAATGCATCTGTCACATACTGCAACATGATATCTAATAGATTCACTGTTTGTGCTGAGTCACTGACGCGCGCGCGCAAGTTTCACACATCAACACAAACCCAAGGCAGTGTCTAGCCGTCGTGCCTCTACTCAAGTGTCAATTAAAGCGCATTCCGAATAATACCAAGGCGCTTAGAGTAATGAAATCTTTAATACGTGTTGACACCATGGACTGCGTGTGGCGCCCCGGTGCTGATATGATTGCATGGCGGGTCCACTCCCCGCGACTAATCACGTGGTGTTGTAATAAGCTACGCGCGCTGTACGGAAAGGCGCCACGCTTTTGTGTGTACACATGAATGATTAGGTTAAGGTTTTTATGGCGTCATGGACCAATATTCCTCATGTGTTCAGATTTATTTTTCAATCGGGAAATTTAACTACCACTTGCATTTACATCTCTCTTTTTTTTAGTTTGTCCTATTTTCTTTCCTCCTGAATTATATCAAATAGACCCCTTTAGCAATTCATAAGTGTTTTGATAATTGATTTTTTAAGTAAATACCTTTTAGGAAAAATTTGTTCAGGGGGTGTTTAGCAAGGAATAATCGGATCGACTTTAAGTTGGACTTAACTATGGTAGGTAGGCCGTTCATGCCACTGGTTGCTCTTACCATTATGATCTTCAGATAATATTTTTTCCTTCCATAATGAATTACAAAAAATGTCAATTCTGTAGATTTGTGACTATGATTTGTACGTCCCGTGAGAGACCCAATGCCAGTAGATGGTGATACAAAAAACAGTGGCCCGAACGGCCTGCCATAGATAAGTCCAACTTAAAGTCATGCTTAGTCTTTTTAAATACCCTAGGTCTAAAATAAACACCTGAAGAATTTACTTCGTAGAATAAAGAAAATACTGAATTTAAATATGTGATATTTGCGAAACATTATTTGATATGGTGGATGTTTATTTAGTTGTCCTGTTCGGATTCAAAGACAAATCTTAACGTAAACCAGTTATCAACTACACTGTAGTTTAAGAGTCTAAATTAAGTATAACCATACGCATTTTAGGTTTTCTAACGAAATGGTAGTATTTAGAAGAAAAACAAATCAAATGGACCCTATTTCATTATTTCACATTTCATTAGACTCAATTTCTAGAAGTCCATCCATTGAGTAACTGTATCCATAATTTGAACACGGGGTAAAAAATTGGGTTGGGCGTGCCGAGAGCGTAAAGTGGATTCTAAAATTTCTCAATCGATGTCAGACGGTAACTTGAGAAAATTGATACTGAACGAGGGTAAGTAATGTTATTGCCTATTTGACATTTCACACGATTTTATTAACTGTAGGAGAACGAAAAGAGAGTAAAGGAGCGAGAGAACAATCCGAATGGTAATTGAGAAAAGTAATGGGGTGAGATAAAAAGAAAGATAGAAAGAGGGGGAGAATACGATTGAGAGAAGGGAGAAGTACATGACTTTGTATGCGTTTTGTATTACCTGTCAAGCTGTCAATCACATTTCGATAATTACTCAAAGCGATTCCAATAGAGTGAAGAGGACTTACAGAAAGAGAAAGAGAGGCAGAGAGGGAGATAGACATACAGACAGACCAAGTGAATAGGCAGACCAAGTTACACATGAGTAGAGTCAGGGGCATTGTGAGAAACAGAAGGCAGAGAGAGAGAGAGAGAGAGAGAAAGATGTGACAAATGAAACGCATGGGGGAGGCTTCAAATAAAGTCATAGAATAGAAACATTGAGAGAAGCTTAGGGAGAGAGAGAGAGAGAGACGGAACGGAACGGAATGGAACGGAACGGAATTACTAGGCTAGACAAAGATGGGGATTGAGAATGAGAGATAGATGGAGTTGAGAGGGGAGAGGTAGAGAGAGAGGGAGAGAGAGAGAGAGAGGGGGAGAGAGGGGGGCTGGAGGGACAGGGGGTTAAAATGTAAGAGGTGTGCGCGAATAGATTACTGCGAAGCTATGAAATAGTTAAAGGTAGGCGTTACTACTGCAGCCAGAAGGGATTAGACCACACAGCAAGCCAACAAGGTCACTGTGACAGGTGGCTATCTCATTAACTCAGCTCTCATTTAACATAAGAAAAAGAGGATCATGGGGGACCAACAGGCACCGATTTGGGAAGTTTTCTATATAGAGGGAGCAAGTAGCTACAAGTAGGACAGTGTGCCTTTAACTGAAAAACTTGAGAAGAAACTTTAAACAGTAGACAACGTAATCACAAATTAACTATACACGCAATCCTGCATGTCGTTTTTTTAATGAACCACTCTTCGGTTTTGATAAATTGGAAAATGAAGGGTAAGTGCTCCTTAATTAGGCATGCCCTTGAATGTTTGTTTCAATATAAATAGAAGTAAAAGTTGAATTACGCTAATGGACAGACGGTGGTGGAATAATAGGTCACATTTAATAGAAACATTTTACCGGTAACCGTGGTAACCATATTCGCTTTGTCGGTCGCCATTCCTAAGTTATTTTCATGGTTATGACGGATATAATGGGGGCGCGGGTTTGTACTCGCTGGTTCCACTGATAATGCGTACATCACATGTTCATTCTCGATGAGAATGTTTTAAAGATGAAGTTGAGTTCTGGTCATGCGATTGCATTGTGAAAGAAACGGCGTGGAACCGACTATAAAAGGTTGATCATCTAGCATATAAGAATTTGTGTGTATTGCAAGGTTCTGGAATCATCAAAATGATAAGAAATTTGGCCAAGTCTTGGTAAAGTTACAAACACTGTACACAGAAAGATGTATATGGGACTACACGTGGCGTGGCGTAAAAAGCCGGCCCCCGATTTTCACGATGTTACATGCATATTTAGAATATGAAGGCATTTGAAGAGCCATGCTTTTCAACGAACATGTCTTATCTGATGTTCTTCCACACTTGCATACTAAGAATGAGTAATGCTCACAAATTATTTTTCACCTCTTCCCAGAACTCAACCTTCTCTTTAAGTTCTGGTGAAGGATATTATAGTAGAAAATAATTCCACAAAATAATGATTGCTCTTCAAATCTCTTGAAATTCAAATTATGACGAAAAAATAACATAATATAATGTAAGATTGTAAGGCGTGAAATCGATTATAAATCAAAATAATGCTCAAGAAACACTAGCGCAGTCGAGTTTGTATTGTTTTGATACAAAATACCTTTCTTTCACCGTGAAATCCATTGACCCGATCTCGACTTCATTCTTAATTTATCATGCCTATTTAGAATAGGCTTGCTTTTTGATTCCGGGATGATTCTTCTCTCTTTTAGCTGTCATTTTTTGTTCATATTTTCCTTGTTTGGGCATTTTCGTCTTATCATCGACATAAAAATACTTTGTTTTGTTTACAAATGAAGAATCATTGGTTGTACTCAGCAGTTAATTTATTGTTGCGACCTTTACGACCTAGTTTACGATCTACCGAAAAATCATAGGCTTCATTCAAATGTATGATGCTATAGAAACGTCGCCACCATGTTAATAAAGTTAAAGCATCCTTGAAGCATTCAAAGAGGAAAGTGGATGTATACATGAACACTCTCTGTCTATCTGAATTATTCTCAACCATAATTTCTTATCTCTATTTGTCGATATATTCGTCTCTGAATGTCAAACATGTTTACATCTATGGCTGAGGAGCATACACCAGACTTATTGACCGGTAATCATCGCTCTGCTGTAAGAGGGGTCTGCCATGCATGTTTCGTGGGCCTCCTAAATCAATTCTATCTTGGAGCCATCTTCATGTCCAACCATAAAATGTCTCGGATTTGCATTTTGATGCGATTGTCCCCATATTTATACATAAAGATGACATTTCAAAAGTGTGATGTCTTTCAAAATAGCAACTCTTCCATCTTTATGTGTAAAGCTCTGTAAATTGTCTGTTATATGCATGTACTGCATAGGTTCGACTGTCCTTTCTTATGACGTAGACTGTACGTTTAGAATTAATTGTGTCCTATAATGGGGTTTGCCTTTTGTATGAGTCTATGTGTTTTATGATTCTTCTCTTATTCTGTAAGTTGTAAGCGCTATGGTACTTTATTTTAGTTCTCCTAAATACTCGATATTATTATTGTTGTTATAATATAATAAAGGCTTGTTCACATAGCCTACTTGTAAATGAATGGCAACTGAGCGCAACAAAATGACTTGCGCGCATTCACTGAGCCCTGTGTTATAAGATATAAAGATACATTCACAAATGCCGCTAGTTTGCCTCATCAGATCCTAACCAGCCTTTATTGTATTATTTGATAGTTTTAAGTAGATGCTTTATTGGAATAATTTTAAGCCATCTATTTTATTGATAACATCTTAACTTTCAGTTTCTCCCCTTTTATAATTATGACACCTCAATCAGGAAAATGAGCTAAGAATAACAAAGTTCTGTTTGTTTAAAGTAATGCTTGCATTTCCATAATTTGATTAAATGAATTCGTTTTCACTGGTTGCCTGCCGTAGCAACAAACGGAATTGACAACAAACATAACTCCGTTTCGTTGACGATCAGCCTTAGACAAAAGACTTCATGCATGGCTGATTGTCAACGAAACAGGGTTTGTCAAATATGCTTGTTGCTACGGCAACTCCTTGAAATAGAAAACACGTAAAGACACTTTCAGAACCCGAATTTATAAATGTATATCAATATTTTTTTGCTCCTTCTGCCCCGACCCCCTCCCCGTCCCCGAAAACTCTTCGTAGGGCTGGTGTGGTGGTGGTTATTGTACCTGACTGCTAAGAAAGCATAAATGCTCGTTAGTTAGCATTCAGACGGCCGATGGTTGAAGGTCCTTTCCGAGGGACCTGGTAATGAGGATTAATGCCTTACCAAAGGGCACTAGCACATCGCCTTGTTTTCGAACCCAGGTCACCAAATTACGAGACCACTGCTCTACCGCCTGAGCTATCGCGCCTCCCTAACTATTATTCAAAAGAAAATAAGAACTTGTAAATCATAATCGAACAAAGCATATTTCTGTGAGATAAAGCTCTCCCTGGTGCCCGCAAATGGTATACCTTTAATAAATGAACGTCATTCGACCACAAAGGGAATCATTGATTGGAGAAAAATATGGGAAGTAATTCTTAAGTGGTTTCAATTACACTGAATGTCAGTGTGTGAGAATATTTGTCCGTCAATTCTGATATTCTTCTATCGTTTACCCAGCATCGATGTTTGCCTCATCTCTCTCTATCTCAACAGCGACTGACTTAGCCATTGGGGGGGGGGGGGGGTTATAGGGACATGTGCCCCCATAAAAAGCCCCCCCCCCCCACCGTCTAATAAAATAAGAGAGAGAGAGAGAGAGAGTAAGAACGGCAGAAATGGAGACAATGTAAAGAGAAAGGGATATCAACACCTCCCACCCCCATTCAATGTCCTCGTATGCATCCATGACAAAGTGCCCTTCACCCCTTTAAATGATGGACCCAGGCTACACCCATGAACATGGTAGATTTTCTGCGATCGATCGGTGCAATGGGTTTGTCGGGCAGTCCATACTCGGGGCATTTTCATCCCAAGAATAGTCGCACAAACCAAAACGTGTTGTACGCATGGTTCAACCGTGCCCGGACAAAAACGTCTCGATGTTTACTTCGAATCAATAGTGAGAGCAATGTTAAATCTTCTTTCTTCGCCCTTTTCTCTCTCAAACCGACCCCCTCATTTTCCTCCTCCTCCCTCCCTCCTCTTCCTATATACAAATCGATGGCTCTGGTAAATTTGCTCGGCGTAATATGAAATTAAATTGAACGTCCATTATTATACCGTTGTGGCTACTGCGTCGTGTGGTTTCTTATTTGCCGTTGTATTTTGGGGGTTCAGGAATTGAGCAATTCATGCTGGTGTGCCAGAACAGGGTATAGGATTTGTTCAAGAAAGCGATGTTTACTCCTTCTCCCATGTATAATTCACAATGGCTTGACGACCTGCTTTGCCTGAGGAAGAATATTCTGTTTTCCTATCCTGTTTTTACACGCTCAGCCAATCCGTGGATCTCTCCTATCAGTTAGCTTAAGAGTTACTGAAAGACAAAGATTATTCATCGGCTCTCAGCCATTTTGTTCTTTAAATTCAAAAGTAAAGCATGCATGCTCACCACTGAGCCCTTTTTTCTCTTTTTTTTCTTCATTTCTTGTTGAATATGTGTAAAATATTCACATCATCTGTCATCGATCTGGAGTTGTCGTCAGTGGCCATCCTTTGTTGGTTCCTTTTAAAGGTAGCCAAACCAAACACTTGAATTTTACGCCCTTCAAAGAATACAATACATGAATTGTATTAGGTAATAGGTTTTAAAAAGTTGTAATTTTGTTCTGATATCACCAGAAATGTTCTGATATCACTAGAAATGGACGATTTGTTTTTCTCTGACATAAGAAGAAAATATATATAGTCAGCATATTGTACCAACAAAAGTATTCATAACAGTAAATTAAAGCGAAATATATCGATATTTTAATGGTTATTTTCATTTCTTTTTCAAAAGTGAAATATCTATGGCTCTACATGTAAAAGTAATTCGACACCTTTCCACCTGTTTTGGATCCGTTTATCCATATATCATGTACGTTACTTGTTATCAGGCTCTTTAATGTAAGGATACCATGAAACTTGAAAGAAAGGAGAAAAAAATCAACCTTATGTAAATTCTAAACAGCCTAATAATATGTTAGCATAAGGAAAATAACGGTTAGTGCATGTGCCGCATAAAGGTTGGGGCTTCCCCTTAAAAATAAACGGAATAAAACGCATCATATATTTGACGGCGGTTTTAGAGCCTGTCCGGAAACGACATTAGATTCGAACAAATGAAATTTGCACTTTTTCGCTGAGTGCTTCTAGGATGTACATTATCAAATGTCTACGAATGAGTCACAGTTTCCGACCAAATTTAGCCGAAATGCACCCGACCCCACCCCTCTACTCCTCGTCTCCTTTGCATCCCGAAGGAGATGTTGGAAGGGAGCGAAATGGAATAAGACACTCCAGTATATGCCTATTATGGTGGCTTAGACCCCAAAAAATGTTTAATGATGAAAGCACGGCTGTAATCCTTCTATATCAAATTCCCCTATCTGTGCAAGTGCGCTAGCATTGCTTCGTGTAGTGTCGTTCGAGGGAATACAAAGTATCATTATTTAGAAGCTGGTCGATGAAGTAATGCTTTACAGCAAATAACACTAGTTTGTTCAGTTTTGTCTATTATACTAACAAAAAATCGTTATAAATTAGATTATGATATACTGTATTGTATACTTCTATGGTAGCTGACCATGTTACCTGCGCCCTAAAGGTTAATGTTTCCAACATTTATTTCTTACATTTGTTTTAAATGCTTATAATTGATTTGTAATGTTTTGTTGGAAACATGAATAAATTGAAATTGAATGATGTTTATCATAATTATCGTGTGTTATTCATGCTAGAAAGTAAATTAATGCCGTTGAACACCAGGTATCAATCACATGCGCTATTACCTACGCCAATCAAGCAGAACTGTTGTTATAACATCATTGGCCAGTAATTACAATGCGACATTTAATCTTTTCATTCTGCATTCACTTTCCGTACGATGTCACCTACCCTAGCTCATGCAGATGACGCATCAGAGACCGCGCCAATCGCTGACGCAGCGCTACGTCAGGCAATTGATTTTTTGCGTGCAATGAGCAGAAAAAGATTGTTATCCTAGGTATTCTATGTTGTCCCAACATTGCCTATCATGCCGTAAACAAGTTGATCATATTGCATGCTAAATGCTTTTCCACACCTCTCTATAACATGTAAAGAACACTGAAAAATTGATTAAGTATAGCACTACATTAGATTGATGCTTCCCATCGAGAATTCCAAGGAAACTGAGTTAAAAATAGACATTTCTAGTGATTTTGTATAGAACTGTCTAGGTTCATCGTGAATACATTTATCTAATGGCATGGGATGTATAATTTATCAATATATGATGAAACCTCAAACTGCAAGAGGGACTCTCCTAACTAATGACAAGGTCGTGATAATTCTGTGTAAATAGAATTATAGTTCTTTGCGTAGTAAGGTAATATTTAACATTTCAAAGCATGCAGTTAAAAACGCCCCAATTTTGATATTGCGCCTACAATTGTTAAATGCCTAGCGGGTAAAGCTTGTATTTGGAAGTTATTTAAAGCCGGAATGCACTACTTGTAGCCAATCGCACCCTCTATAATATCAAACAATGCTTAAGCGGTACCCGTTGGTCCCTCGTGATCCACTTTTTCTTATGTTAATTGAGAGCTGATTTGATGAGATAACCACCTGTCAGTGACCACGCAGGGAGATCTAATCCCTTCTGGCCAAACTAGTGCAGATTGACTTTAAGATGGATATCAAATTGTAAAGATTTAAATCATGGAATGAAGTATTTATACGATGAACAATGTAAAATTACACTATACTATTTGCATTTATTTATTTATAAACTTGCTGGCAACGTAAGATAAAAGTAGATTATACAATATGAATTCGTGTAACAAACTGGAGATGAATACGGAGATGGGAACATGAAAAGACAATAAATATAGCATATACGAGATGAAAATGTACATTTTATGAAGTAGTACGTCAAATCGCTTTTTCTCTTTAAATCTCAGCTTTAAATACGAATGCATGGCGGTAAGTTACTTAAAGGGTAGTGTAGGGATTTGCAAGGGTAACTCTAAAAACTTGTGAAACGGCCAAAATTTTGTTAAAACTGTAAACTTTCCTAAAGGTATGGTGGCAAAACATTCATTATTAGCAAAATGACTGTCATTTTTCTTCTCAAAATTGAATCTTTCAACTGGCAGGGAGTTTCATTCACACATCTTGTAGTGTACTAAATGAGGACTTTAATTTCACTCAGAGAGAAAAATCACAGAAATAATGCACATAATTTCATGAACTCGTCTTGATGCTACAGATCAATTTTGATATAAATGTTGAGGGCCTGCAAATACTTTAATAGGGGCTTTAAAAGCAATTGTTGTATTGCATCTTTATAGCGCTAAATCTTTATCACGACCTTTTTATACCCTGGATATCCCATAAACTTGTACCATCTTTTCTTATCTCTCTGTGTTTCTTCCTTCTCATTTGTTTTCTCTCTCTCTCTCACTCTCTCTCTCACTTTCTCTGTCTCTCCTCATCAGTGTTCTTCTCGGTTCGCTATATATCCTCTCTCTCTTTGATCTCCCTCTACTTTCGTTCTCCTCATCCTCTCCATCCCTCCCGCCATGTACATATACAAAGCGACTATCCTACCAGGATGCGGGTGTCATCGTACTTTGTTACCATGGTGACGATGTGTGCAGTAAAGGATGAGGGTATCTTCATCCAGCTTGTGAAGATGTCCATCCTATTACCCGTCTCTGCTTGATCGCTTAGTGGACAAAGTAGCAGGGATCATCGATGGATATTCCATCAGCGGGCGAATTTAGGGGGATGGGGCACAAGCGCTCCCTTTGATACCCAAAATGTCTTAAAACCCCACTGCACTACTTATAGCTAATTGCGCCCTCTATATAGCAAACAATGCCTAATCGGTGACCATTTGTCCCCCATGATCCTATTTGTCTTATGTTAATTGAGAGCTTATTTGATGAGATAACCACCTGTCAGTGACCATGCTTGGGGTATAATCCCTCCCGGGCCAAACTAGTGCGATGGGGCTTTAACAGAAGAACTCAACAACCCAAAAATGTGCCCTTTTTCTCATTTTCTATCCAATAATACTTCAAGAAATAAAGGAAACTAGATATTTTCGGGGTAACACCCCTCTCCTCCCTCATGATTTACACACTCTTGATCTCCCCCCCCCCCCTGTATCCCATGATGACAGTATGAAGCCGTCCGCTGACGCAACCCTTGCTGGAAATTGATGGCGAATTTAAACGAAGCTCTCATGTAAATAACAGTTGTTGTCCTTCCAAGGGACTTCAGGCGAAAGGTCATGAAAGTCAGGGTTCTATGAAACAGAACAAACCTAACCCATTGCCTACGGGATCAAGGCGATTCCAGTCTTTACGGATTATAGAATTCAAAAGTCATAGGGTTGATCATTTTGTATCGTAGTTTTTCTCTGTTTTTAAGCGCGTGTCGTGATCCAGTGGACAGGTTACGTGAATGAGAGGCCATGGTATGGCACTAAACGTCATTCGGCAAGTTATGATGATCTTTGTCATTAATCCGTGCTGCATACGAAATATCTTCTTATTCCAACAAAAAATTGTTTCCCGCTCAAAATTCCCAGAGAGTTTTTTTTTTAACATTCCAACCTATCCAAGATAATTTAAAACATGTATTTACTTTCTCGATCCCGTCAATAGAAAAATAGGCAGAAATGTTTTAGTTTTCAGTAAATCAAAGAACATACGAATGTTTCTGCAATGGTATTGCAGCGTAGTTTTATATAATGCATACATGTACATGTCACCTGATATGCTGCGACTAAGCTTCGATTGACATATACACAGAACCTCAAATTATACATGTTTTGTTCGTTGACATTGCAAAACCAATTCATCGCAAAGTGGCGTGTAGAGACTTCTGAGGGATACGTCCTTCCTATTTTCATTCCTTGAGTCTAGGAAAATGATTCCAAAAGCTAAGAGATGAAAGGTATCCAGGCCAAGTGCGTGCAGTATCTAATTGCATTCGTATTTTTTATATTCAGCAGAAACAACAGACATTGTATTTCGAGACAATTTATCAATATTTCGTTAAACGTTTCCTACAATATGACGTGAGGAAATATTGTTGAAAATTGTTGCCAATGCACATACTTTGCTCTTGCCTCTCTCTCTCTCTCTCTCTCTCTCTCTCTCCATCCCTCCCTCTCCCTCTCTCCTTTCTCTGTCTCTCATTCTCTTCTTCCTCTTTCTCTATTTTCCCTCTCTCCTTTCTCTCTGTCCCTCTCATTCTTTCTCTGTATCTCTTTCTCTCTCCCCCTCTCTGTCCCTCTCTCTCTGTCTCTCCCTCTCTGTATCACCATTCTCTGTATGTCACTCTCGAACTAGTCATACGCCAATATTTTGGAATTACGTTTTATTGTCATTTCGGGCTATTCAAATAACAGAAAAGGAGAGGTTGATATCAAAGCAAGAAGAAGTGATCGGCTAATATCTGCTAAACTAAGACATGAAACTAAATTTGTTCTCGGTCATCTTACAACTTCTCCGGGTATTTTCTTTTGCGAAATATATTTCTTATATTAACTAGGGAAATGGAGCGTTTTATAAAATACTTGCTGAAAATAGATCATGAAAACAAAATTCGAAATAGTTTGCGATTTAAACAACATTATCTCTTGCTATATGAATATTACAGTTTCACAGGTCCGACTATACTAGATGTGACATTTTCCCAAAGGTAATATTCATCTTCTGCGTAGGAGTATAAGAGCATTGTATTAGTGCTTTCCCCCACTAAATTTTTCTTTTGCACTATGACGTGAAATAAAAACATCGATTTGTGCCGATTTGCTCCATTAGCAGTGTAATGTAAAGGCAATCTAACGATTTAATAGCAGTTTCTATAAGTGGTCATAGATTTGTTTACACAATTCTATTCATCCTATAAATAATAATAATAATAATAATAATAGCCTAATAGTCCACTCCAAATTTTATTAAACCGAAACGGAAATTCTTTTTGCCCAATTGATCGTGAGCCCGGCAGCCACTGAGCAGCGCCAGATCGACGTTGCTCTATCCCTTACTGTTGAACGCCTAACAAGGTAGCAACAACTCCCATCTTTTAACGTCTTTTGGTATGACGCGGCCGGGGTTCGAACCCATGACCTCCCGGTTGTGCGGCGGACGCTCTACTGACTGAGCCAACACTCCGGTATACCTCAATTCATCATCGTTGTTTTTCTTTTCAGCTAGTATTTAAGAAATCAGTAGGTATTTTCGTTTTCTTTCGATGATGGATCAGCCTCTACGGTGTAATGTAGTTTTACAAAGTTCGCAGTCATACATGTTGAAAATACTTGTGGGTTTAATGCCGTTTCTAAAATAGGGGTGATAAAGATTTTAATAATAAATTACTGTTGCATTTGTTTCCTATGGAGGTTCTGAGAATATCTTGAGAGCTTTTTCTCTTTACTTTTTCTCTTTAAGTGTTTCCACGTTTTAAAGTCAGACTGTGTTTCGGTGACTGTGAACCAAATTACAGTAATCAGAGCCCACTCTCTTTTTCGAGGGGGGGGGGGGGGGGGGTAAGAGTACTTGGAATATTTCCCGCGCGAAAAGTAGTGCACTTAATAAGCCGACGGAAATTTGGGTCACTTACCCAAGAGACTTGTTATACCATGTAATGTGTTGGTGTGTGATCCTTGTTATCATGGAGCGGTGTTATATTACCCTTCTTTTGATCGGTGGTGGATGAAATTAATGGAATTGTATTCTGGCAGGGGAAATCACGAGAAGGAGGGGGGTAAGTATAGGTAAAGAAGGTAATTAAATGGGGCAAGTGGTTCCTTTGTGGCAATTCTAATCTTATGAATCGGACCGGGGTAATAGTATATTTGTAAAGCGCTTAGAGACATTTGTATTAAGCGCAATATAAAAGCTAAATACTATTAAATATTATTATACAGGTACATCTTTTTTCAAACGATGATCCGAAATGTGTTCATGTGATAACTGCCCCAGGCCTTTTTTCCGTCAAAGATACAGGGATAGTGTAAGGGTTGCATAGGGTTCGGGGTTTGATTCATGGTTAGGTGTAGTGTTGGTAAATCGTTTAAGTTAAGAATTCGGTTTGTGTAGGAATTTGCCTGCAGAGAAATTGTCGCGGGAGCGTGCACGTACAGCCTTTTTAACGTGCATCCTTATTTCATATTCTTTGTAAAATTTCAACATATAGTTTGGATGTGATAGTCATAGAAATTTGGTCATTAAAATTAGACTTTTAACACGATTATAAAGACTTTTTAGATGAGCGATTTTAGTACCCTGTTGTATTGAACATAGACATCGTGTTGGGATTTCGTAGAACGTCATTGCCACGTTCGCCCATCGTGATAGCTGACGCCCAAGGCTATTGAAATTGCATTATGGTTGATTTTTGTAAATCATACAAAATAGTCACTTTGTGAAGCTTTAAGATGCCCTATATACAGCTGTGCATTTATCATGCTAAGAATTAATGTATAATCCAGGCAAGCGCTTTGATGAAGAGAAAACAGAATTAGGCACGGAGAAGTGAGTCGAAAATGGCCTCACAATCCTTGCTTGTCCGTGTGTGGAACATGCCTGATTTGACTTCGGACCTTGCAAATTAATCACGAATGAACTCTCATGCGAAACATCACTGAACACGTGTGCGGTCACAGCATCACTGCAACTCTATAATGGCGCTACATTATTACCCTTTACTTGTATAGGGTATGGAAGTTTGCCCGGCCCCCCCACTCAGGTTTCAAAATGACCGCATGCGTGTTGCCAAAATGTCCGGTAAAGGGGTACTTTTCGTGCAACAAAGTCCGGCCCGAGAAATGTAAAAAAAGGGGGTGTATTTGACTTTCACCCGGAGATTTCTTTAAAAAGGGGGTGTTTTTCTCTCATCTCTTTGTAATTAAAAAAGGGGGTTATAAAATATCTTGAAGTTGAACATAGAAAAATTGATGAAACCCCGCGATCAGATTTCAGAAATTCCTGCTAGTTTTGAAAGCTCATTCAGGATTATTTCATGAGTAAAAACATTGAGTCCCATGCACTCCCGTCCCAGTACGGCGGCAGTACGGACTTCTAAAAATCTGTGTGTGAGAGAGAGAGAGAGATAACAACAGAACGTATAGTCTGTACGGCGCATCCGCTGGCAGGACCTCAGCATGCATATCGGCATAGGCTCGGCATCAAGCCGGAGCATGAAGATGGGGTATGTTATGAGGCGTGGGCCCTGCCAAAATTGTCATGATTGCGACGTCTTTGAGCAGGACCCACAGTCTCCTCGTTGTGGATATTGTGGCTGTCTACCTGTGGCTCACAGGGTGGCACGTTCAGGTGAGTAGTTTGCCCTATAGCTAGTTTGATCGCAATAGTAACACTTTCAAACTCATTTTCCAACACCCATGAAAATGAATATGTGGGACTTGGATCTAGACCTATTTAGTTTTGTACTGAAGTGTAGGCTACTCTAATTCACACACAGCTGCGTTACTACTATCCTGGCTGTGTATTAAAGGGATCGTTTAACAATGTTAAATCTGAGATGCAAGGCCCTACATGTTATCAGTGTCTGTGATATGGTGTAATATTGAAGCCCTAAAAAGAATTGTGCTTCAAAATGATAAGAAGAAGAACTTGAAGAAGTGCCAACCAGTATACAACTTTATCTGATATGAGAGGGGGGGGGGGGGGGGTTCTGCATGTCCTGAGATAGGGGGGTACATTGAGCAGTGTTCTGGATTAAGGGGGTACATTGAGCAGTGTTCCGGAATTAGGGGGGTCTCCAAGGCAGGAAAAGCCCGTGAAAAGCCCGCGAAAGGGGGGTTCGGAAATGTTGGCAGTACTCAGATAGGGGGTCTTTTCAAAAAGAGGGTACAAGCATACGCGTACCCTAAATAACACTAAGTGGGGGGGCCGGGGAAGTTTGATATTGCGGTGTCGGAGAGATGGTGTTGCAAAGCCGGACAGGCATCGTTTGATAAGTGAACTGAACCGTAAAATGACATCTTCTCTTTTGACGATAATCCGTATATATCGGGACTTTGGGCGATGCCCATTATGTGAAGATTTACATAAAGAATATTTACAAGAATATTATAATCGATGTTTGTGCTTTGCAAGAGTAAAGTTATTAAGCGTTAAGCCAGTAAAAAGTTTGCTTAAATGTATTCAAGAGCAGAGAGATCATGTTATGGAGAAAAAAATCTAAATACCCGCGATTATCTAGTAGTACAAATTGGTGTAAATAGAACGCAGTAACTCCATCTAGTATCATAGAAATGTTATCGCAAAGATTTATCAACATCACCTCTATGGAGTAGCGCAGTGCAGCACCTAATGAAGATAACGTGTGCACATATAATCTCAATATGATTTGTGTAAGCCCATACAGAAGTTTTTAGAATTGCACTAAAGTTGATTTCCGATTGATTTTTATTTTACTAAATCACACAATAATAACAGAAATCTTTAAATTCATGTTTCCCCAAGGATGACATGAACAAAAATATTTTGGAAGATTCGTTTTCATGCCAGCATGCACAATTTATCATTCACACGTAAGAAAATCGAATTACTGCTAGCATTCGGTCAAAACACACACCCAAGACATTTCAAAGGGTCGATGACATTTTTAGAGTCTCTCACCCGAGAATAAAGAAAGGAAATTTTGGTTCGATCTGTTAACTCTGACAATATGATAAGACGAAAGGTTTAAGAATACATCTGGATACTTTATCGATTAAAGCTTTGAAAAGGAGACAAAGTGCGATAAACTTTGAATCTTATTATGTGGAAAAGTCATAAGTGAACAGCTTTGATTTATGTTCATATTATTCACTAGTTTGGGCTAGTGAATAATTCACTAGTGAGTAATTCACTAGTGAATAATTCACTAGTGAATTATTCACTAGTGAGGGCTAGTTCTCTTAATACTAGCCCTCACAACCAAAGGATGACTTTGTGGTCTAACCACCTTCAGACCACTCCACATAAACTCTCCCTCAGCCCGAAGGAATCCCTCGCTACCGGCTCCAGTGAGACTTGGCCTACCTGGCTTAGCCTCAACCGCCTAAGAACTGGCTACGGTCGATGCAGAGTCCTAATGCAGAGGTGGGGTCTAGGAGACGAACAAACGGCATGTGAATGCGGCCAGGAACAGACAATGGAACACCTGCTAGTCTGCCCACTCCTGCCAGAGCCATGCACCCAAGATGACCTGGAAGCCGTGAATTGCCGTGCCAAAGCCTGTGTGGACCACTGGACGGGACTTGTGTAGTGACTCGATAAGAAGAAGAAGACTAGTTTGGGGAAAAAACACATTATTGGTCAGTTAGTGAAAAAATGCTCCAGAGTAGACGCGGAGGTTCAGTGGTAGAGCAGTGGCCTAATGCCGTTTGGTAAGGCATTAATCATCATAAGTGAATCCCTCGGAGAGGACTTAAAGCCGTCGGGCTCCTAGTTGCTTATTTACAAGCATACACATATAATCCTAGCAGTCAAGTATACCAAACCTTTGTAAAAACAGTTATTGTTATGTACATTGCATATCGCTATCTGATGTAGATATGAAGTCACTTTGTATACAGACTGCTTTATTTAATACCCCCAAACATAATTATATCATTATATATATATATATAATAAGACCATTTTAGTTTCTTTATGTATGGCTGTATTTTTTTCTTCCAACTTTGCCTGAAATAATTGCCTCCCTTGATCTTCTTTGATTTAAGAATGGTCATTTGCAGAGAAACGATATCCCATAATTTCTCCGTCAAGGGCTCCATCTGTATTACACAGGGGGGGGGGGGGGGGTCAGTTCGATTGTGTTATTAACAAGGTTGTGAAAGTGACGTCATACAATGCAAACATCGTGATGTTTGCATTGTATGACGTCACTTTCACACGGTGCGTCAAAGACCGCGTCAGTCCGTGACGCAGTGTTACGTCAGGCAAACTTACGTCTCGTGCGTAGAAATAAACATTTCGAAGAACTTCCCTTGATAAACTTACATTGGAACATTTACTGCATTATCGAATATACTACAGTTTAGATACAGCGACTGTGCTGCAGTAATTTCAGAAAATATCGGACATTTTTCTAGATACATAATAGTTAGGAAGGATAAACGGATATCGTTAATGTTGTCCCTATGGGTGTTAGTGCTTTACACCACAAAAATCACCGTTTTGGGTACATGTTGGTTACGGGTCCAACGTTACAACAAAGAGATATCCTCCTTGGTTACACCGCTTACAAGTTACAGCGTGCATAAATGTAAGACAGGATGTGAAGTATATCCGTGGGAGATTTGAAATGCTATCTTTTCACTAAGGTGACGGATGAATGGCAAACAGGAATATCATTGATCTGTTGATAATGTTTAGGTGACACAGCCCTTGGATATTGAAAAGTGTTGGGAGAGGATACGCAATGATGATGATGAAGACGTTTATGTCTGCTGCATCTAGCACCTGCTAAGATAGGGATGGAGGGAGGGAGAAGGGATTGAAATGAAATAGATGTGAGAGATAGTGTATCGTGTAGATGGAGAGAGAGGGAAAGAGGGAAGGGAGAGATGAGTAGAGAAGAGGAGAAAGGGAGAATTAGAAGGAAAAATACAAGAGAGAGGAATTGATCATGTTGATTGAGAGAAAAAGAAGTGACGAAAGAAAAATATGGAGATAGAGTGAGAGAGAGAGAGGAGGGGGGCATATGGAGAAAGAGGAGAGTGAAAAGAAACAGAGGAGGAACAAGGGGTAGACACAAAAAGAAATGAGAATGGATAAAGAGACATAGAGGTGGAGAGATAATGGCAGAGAGAGAAACACATACACACACCCACACACCACCACAGAGTGTTGGGCGAGAGGGGGAGAGAGAAAGGTAGAGAAGAGAGAGAGAGAGAGAGATAGGGAGAAAGAAAGAAGGGTACATCTAGAGAGAGAGAGATAGAAAGGTACACAAATTAGGATGTGGTAACCCTTTTTTCCCAAATACGTCATCATGAGCTTACTGAATGAATAATCGTGTGATAATTATTATGGCTTGGACTAACAGGATTAAATGTCACTGCTATAGATTGGCTGCATGGGATTACGATGATGTAAGGAGAGAGAGGGTAGTAAAAAGCAAGTACAAATAGAAAGAAAGTAGGATGAGGTTCAGAGAGAGAGAGAGAGAAAGATAAATAGAACGATCAAATACAAATAGAGGAAGAAAAGAAAAAGTGAGAGAGATATATATACTGGGCCATTTTAAGAGCGGAAGGCTCCCGTCAGCAGTTTATTACTTGAGAAACCAGAATGAGGTTTTATATAATTTTTTCATCCACTTTTTTCACCCTTCAAACTACATGATCTATGTTAATCCTCCCAACGTTGAATCGCAGGTATTGAAATTGGAAATTCAAAATTATAGCAAAGTAGAATCGCCCACTCACCGAGTCAATTTACATGTAAATTGGTATTTTGACACGTTTTTTAAAAGTCATGCATTAATACCCATTTCACATACACGGATTTTTCTTACGAGTTATTACGGATCGCCAATTCGTAGTCAATCGCAAGCATCCGTAAATAACTCGCTGGTATCCGTAAATAGCTCGTCACAACTCGCAACAACTCGTAGACACTCTTAAGGTTCCGTGAAAGGAGAGGCAAATTTTTTGACATGTCAAAAATCTTCTTACGATTGTCCACGGATTGATTTGTCCGTAAATAGCTCGTAAATAGCTTGTAACAATCCTTAACCATCCGTAAACCAACCGCAACAACACGTAACCATCCGTTAACTGCTCGCAAGAATCCGAATATGACTCGTAACAGAATATGTTTACGGATTATTTACGGATTATTGCGAGCAGTTTACGGGTGGTTACGTGTGCTTCAGGTTGTTTATGATTTTATTCGGGTCATTTTACGATGACCTTACGGAATTGATACGGATTATTACGAGCATTTTACGTGTAGTTACGAGTACCTTACGAATAGATACGTTGCTACTTGACGTATGCTTTCGAACTGTTTACGATTTGGGGAAAGATATAAAATCTGCAAATTCGAACACTTCATTTTCAGTTGTTATTTTTTGGCTATAAATCATAAGGACTCGTAAATACTCGTAACTTACTCGTAACTATTAGTAACAACGCGTAAACAGGTCGTAACTAACACGTAAGTTGCTCGTAGTTATTCGTGACAACTCGTAACAAATTGTGAACTGTTGCCGTAAATACATCGTAATAACTCGTAATAATCCGTAATAAATCGCAAACAGCTCGTAATAACTCTTAAACCGGTCGTAAAAGTGGGCAAATCGTAAGGATCCGTGAAAGATCCGTGAATTGTGCGATCCGTAAGAACTCGTAAGAAAAATCCGTGTATGTGAAGGGGGTATTAACTGTTCGAGATAGATTGTGAACCTATGTCGAATTGACCTTGCTCTATCACACCTCTACTTTGAAATTATCATTGGTTTAGCAACTGATAATCTGATCCTGAGAGTGAATTTCGAAATGATAGACAAATCGTGGAAGTTTCAGATAAAGATTTGTTGTTGTTGTTTTTGGTTAAAAGAAAAGGATGCCTGTTTGACGAAGGATAGTCGACCTGTTCGAAACATCGAGCCACTCCTACTACCCATTCTCTCCAACCGGCGCTATAGTTCTCTTTAGAACTGTATTAAGCTCGAGACAGATTACCAACAGTCCTTTTCAGGACTCCCCCCACCCTCCCACGAAAATGACTATTATTTTGAATTGAAATCAAACAATCACAGTGGAATCATGGAAAGGGGTTTGTTAGACAGCTTAAACATAAAAACAGTTCTTCGATATACTCAGTCCTTTAAATGTTAGCGAACTTGTAACGTTGGAAGGGGAAAATATTCATCTTTTTACCGTAATGGAAAATACGTACCTATCCCAATGTCATAACATGATAAATATTTAATTTTAAGCAGGAAAAGGAAAAGGAAAAGTAACACAGGCTAACCAAATCAGTGTAGGGCGAAGCTACAGGGAGACGCCTCCTTGTAAGGTGGAAAGGAAATTGAAAAGAAAAGTAGGACTCTTCACCCTCTTCCCCCTAACCAGTGGCCTTGTAAATTCACATTTTATCAATTTACTAAGATAATACCAGCGCCCCTCCCCCCCCCCCCAACAATGTCCCGGTCTATACGCCACTCCCCTGAACCAGGTCATCCAGAGTCAGTACTGACGAAGTCTGAGCCTGGCTTTACAATCCTATCAACTCAAGCAGTCTCTACATCCCACTTATTACCCGATCCATACTCTCTCCTCAATCTAAGACACGATTCCAAAGATCCCGTAATCACTATTCCATTATATATCACTCGATAAAACCTCTCCAATCTGAGAGGGAGAAGCAATTCACTGCGGTAAACCTCGATGTAATTAGCTCATCTGGACACGGATCACTCTGGTCCAATTTCCCGAGGAAATACAGTGATTGTAAAAATGCCCTTCATCGAATTGGAGAGACCAAAAGTGTCTGGAGACTGCAGACAGAATTTCAACAAATGTCGTTGTAATGATAGTATTGATTTCTTTTCAACAATGGAAACTGAGTTCCAACAAAATCTGATATAAAATATATCGACACTTATTTATAGGCATAACTTGATAGCGTATGCCAAAGATTCTGAGAGAAAAAATAAAATTAGTGCCTCATATACAAATAGTGAAGTCTAAGCCTGGCTTAGCCTGGCTTATACATGTATAGTCGACTGACTTTATGACATGCGTCACGTGTCCATATCTACGGAAGCGTTAAAGTGCCATTCTACTTGACGACATGACGAGATATTTCATCTTGTCAAGTCGACTTAATATCCATATCATGTCTACATGTAAAGATATTTAATCTACCATGTCGACTTATCAACTTTTATTAGTCGACATGGCGAAATAAATTATCTTGCCAAGTCGACTTCACAAAAAGTTCATGTCGTCTTGTCGACATGTATTATCTTGCCAAGTCGACTTCACAAAAAAGTTCATCTCGTAATAGCGACATAAATTATCTCACCAAGTCGACTTCCCCAAAAGTATATGTCGTCATGGCGAGATATGTAGCGTGACGACTATTTCATGCAGCGCGCGTATATGGCAAGCCCTTTGTGTAAAAACCAGATAAACTCTGTTTTTCTCAGATAAACTCTGTTTTTCTCAGATAAACTCTGTTTTTCTCAGATAAACTCTGTTTTTCTCAGATAAACTCTGTTTTTCTCAGATAAACTCAGTTTATCAGAAAAATTGTGTTTATCAATGATAAACTCAGTTTATCAACAGATAAACAGAGTTTATCAGATAAACAGAGTTTATCAGTTGATAAACTGAGTTTATCAGTTGATAAACTGAGATTATCATTGATAAACTTAGTTTTTCTTGATAAACTGAGTTTATCAACTGATAAACTGAGAATTTCTGATAAACTGTGTTTATCTGTTGATAAACTGAGTTTATCTGAGAAAAACAGAGTTTATCTGAGAAAAACAGAGTTTATCTGGTTTTTACACAAAGTGCTTGCCATATACGCGCGCTGCATGAAATAGTCGTCACACTCAAGGAGTTACTAACTCTAAGTTTAGTAACTCCTTGTCACACTACATATCTCGCCATGACGACATATACTTTTTGGGAAGTCGACTTGGTGAGATAATTTATGTCGCTATTACGAGATGAACTTTTTTTGTGAAGTCGACTTGGCAAGATAATTTATTTCGCCATGTCGACATTACTTTTTGGGTAGTCGACTTGGTAAGATATTATATGTCGCCATGACGACATGTATTTTTTTTAGAAGTCGACTTGGTGAGATAACTTATGTCGCCATGACGACATGAACTTTTTGTGAAGTCGACTTGGCAAGATTATTTATTTCGCCATGTCGACTAATAAAAGTTGATAAGTCGACATGGTAGGTTAAATATCTTTACATGTCGACATGATATGGATATTAAGTCGACTTGACAAGATGAAATATCTCGTCATGTCGTCAAGTAGAATGGCACTTTAACGCTTCCGTACATATCCTTGTCACCAACCAAATTTCTGTTAATGGAATTCTGTAACGAAATTACTAAACGAATTGATGATGAAATAATTAAATGAATATCATCATAAAAATGGAAATGAGAAACTTCTTGGCGACAAGATCCTTAAAGAGAAGGTTGAGTACTGGTAAAAAAAAAAAAAAAAAATTCTCACAGAATCAAACGAAACTTACACTGAATGTTGAAGATTACAAATAAATGACATGTGCCAAACAATTTTGGAAGAAAATGTATACTGGCTGAGTAATGAGCATAGAAAGACAAGGAATCAAGGTAGTACCAACCCCGACACCATGCGTGTTGTCCCATACATAGCTTTCTGTGTATGTGCTTGTTACTTTACCAAGACTCGGTCAAATTTATTATGATTTTGATGACTCCAGAACCTTGCAGTGCACACCAATACTTACATGCTACATGATCAACTGTTTCTGATCCTTTCCACACCTTTTCTTTCACAATGCAATCGCATTACCAGTACTAAAGTTTATCTTTAATCATTAAGTTATAGGATTATAGTCATTTTAATCACGGAAGAGGTTTACGGTACACCATGTGTAAAGTCCTCGAGGGACTGAGGAAGTCGACTTGGTGAGATAACTTATACCTGGATCCACACCTGGATCGAGTGTGGCAAATGTAGATTAATGCCTTGCCAAAGGACATTAGTGCTGTATCGGGAATCGAACCACCACCTTTGAATCTCACCTCTATTCTCTATCTACTTTCCTCAGTCCCTCGAGGACTTTACACATGGTGTACCGTAAACCTCTTCCGTGATTATTCATACCACCATGCAAACCTTCAAACATCATCTATAGTCATTTTGTACGGGAAAAATAGGTTGACTTTTTGAGCTCCAAATTCAGTTGACTGAAATATATCTCGATGGTCTACCCACTAAGTTGAAGTTTAAACTTAGAATAAAGTTATTACACTTTTACGAATACAGAACAAAGAATATTTTGAGACCCTTGTACTATATAGTTGTTGACTTCAACAAGAGTCAGCGATGTTCTTTAACTTTATCCTTTTGTGTGTGCATGAAGCTGTCCGTGTTTGTCCATGCTTTTCCCTCACCTTTCGAGTATGTTTAGAGATGCCTTCGCTATTTGGAGATGCACTCATTGTGCAGATTGTTCATGACACTCAGTTGTTTTCATAGATCAAGGCCATCGATTTCTTCAAGATTTCCTGTGCCGTTGCACTATCGCAAACCAAGGCTCATTCAAGAGAACGTATGATTCAATGATGTTTTCGGTAGTGAGCACCGGCCGTGTCAGGTCTCATCAACGCATCCCTGGGCCCTCTTAAAGTATGTCTTTCTTGTACTTGTTGCTACTTGCTTCGATTAGCCTAGCTTGATCATGTTGATCGTGATCTGAAGAAGAAAAAAAAATGAATTTCGAATTTGAGCAAAATGGAAGACTACTCCCCTTTCAAGAGAGAAAGAATGGCCTTGAAACTTTGTCAGCTTGTAGTGTTGGCCGAAAATATCTTGTCTTGGTGAAGTAGGAACTTGAGAATTGCCCACTGTTTCTTTTTTGCGAAGAAATTTATAAAAATATACATTTTAGACAACTGTAAATGGCACTGACTCACTCACAAACTGTCCGTAATAATAATAGCGCTCTCTATCTAGAAACTCTATTCCGGGGCTCCTCATATATTATTACCCCGGCTTTAGCCTGGCTGCCATTACATCGCTCCAGCATTTCAAGGAATTATTCCTGCCAGGTACCCATTTACCTCACCTGGATCGAGTGTGGCAATTGAAGATTAATGCCTTGCCAAAGGACATTTATGCGTATCGGGAATCGAACCACGACCTTTGAACTTCAAGTCAAGTGCTTAAACCACTCGACTACAACACTTCTACTGTACGAGTATGCCTCCTGAAAGAAGAAAGCAGTAAATTCCTCTCAACCCCAAAGGCTGGTATTAATGAAATTGTATTAACTTTAGTCCTGGATTCGTTTTTACGAAAAATTGTGGCTAAAGAGCATACGCATTGGACATTTTCTATAATTATTGTCTAGTGATAAGCATTAATTTTTATTTGGCGTTTGAGATAACATCTTCATGACTGAGAGAGAAATAAAATTATGATTCATATAGATAAAGTATTTTCTCATTGACTAGACCCGCTTAACAGATTGTTTTCTTTCCTTAAGGATTTTTTTTGTTCTCCTGAAGTAACTAGAGACGCAAAGTTTCCTGAATAAATCGAGGAAAAGACCGTATGGACACAATCCCTCCCAGTTTTCAGCCTCTCAGCCACAGTTTCACGTTTCGATTTCTTGTTACCGGTATTCCGCACGCTCTGATTAGCAAACCCAATCGAAATGGTTCCGACAAGCGAGTTACCAGATTAAAACCTCTATGTTTATTCGTCGTTCCATGTATCGCCGTGAACTTCGAAGTCCCTTTCAACGTCGAGATGCCGTTAATAATAAGCCATGCATGCATACTCATTCTACAATGTGATTTCGGATGTAGCATTATTTCCGAGAAAGCGAGTTCCAAACTTGACCGCATTACTTGTTTTGGCACCCAAGTTGTACGTAATGAGAAAAATGCTCCTCTACTCGGGAAGAGCGGATTATGTAGATTGCGGTGTCGTACGCCATGTTATCTTAACTCTAGGGCTAATTTCATTGAACCGATCCTGTTACATCATGTCATGTGACTCTACCTTTATTTTGAAGATGTGGAGCTGTTCGATTTGAATTTCTTGTGAAAGAGGGGCTAAATTATAGAAAAATAATCTTTGATGGCTAAACTTGCATTTTGGTATCGATATCTTTTCCTGATTATTGACAATGCTTTCTTTACTTCGCCGAACTATTCATAAACAAATCTGCTCAAGAAAGTGTTGTTGATTTGGAATTATTATTGGTCAGATAGGAAGAACTCATCAGTAGGAAATCCTGGTCATCCTGAAGAGTATGATGTAAAAGGGAGCGCCTTAACGCCAGCCCTAACCCTAACCCTAACATCGACGTAGCGAGCTCTCACCCGTTAGCTACAAGATAACGGGGAAATTATGGTGTACGAAAGTTCACAAGAAAGAAATTAACGAAACCTAATGCATAAGTGAAGGGAAGATTGAGGATAACATCAATGGAAAAGACAAAGAACAAGATATACCAATGAAAAGAAAACGCTTGCGCGACCGACAAGAAAAACAATAAAGGGAACGAAATACCTCATCCTGCGATGGGCTTACATGTCCCTTGGCTTGAGTATGGCATCTTCTTTCAAAGTCATTGGAAACGAACCCGCAGGCTGTGAAACTCGGTCCTATCACTGGGTTATGGAAAAGAACGCCAACCTCCGACAAATCTAAAGTAACAGCTTGTCATAACGAATGCTCCAGAACTTTGAACATGAACCATGCTCGTCTTCCGCAACCTATAGAGAGAGAGAAAAAGAGAAGTCCCAAGGATGTCACGGAAGTGTATGTCAAATTTTCTAAGTGTCATTGCGCCTTTTGATCTGCCGTTGTAAATGATGTCCCCGTCGAACACGAAACGTCATTTCTCTTGCGTTATTACCGGCGCTTATCAAACTAAAAAGAGTAATTTGTGCATATTGCAATAATTAATTATTAATTGCAATGTTACAGTGTTCGTTTAGCATGCCATTTTCTTCTCGATTTCATATTTCGATGGTGCGTTAAACGCCACCCAGCCGCTGACGCAACCCTACGTCAAGGAAATGACGCCCGTGAGAATCGAATCGAATGGTGCAATTAGAATACTGAAAATGGCAGGTTACAATAAAAGCACATGAAACACATAGCATTGTTAACATAATTACTACATAACGCTTGCAAGAATACATTCAAAAACAAAATTGAAACGATACAATATTTTGACAAAAACTCTGTGTGACCAACAAAAATCGTATCTCTCATATAATACTGAAACTGAAATGTTTTTAATGATATAAAATGATATCAATGGGGTGGGGACACTTTTTTAAAGTGGACATGATTATTCCCTTAGTTTGCATGCTCCTATGCGTTTTGACGCGCAAAATTGCGTGTGTAGTACTTACCCTTTAGAAAAGTATTAGAATAAGAGTATAAACCTGTCTGAATGTTAAATCTTAGTTTTTTTATACTGATACAGCAGTTAAATCAACATAATGAATGAATAGAATACGAAAGTTCCTGTAATAATAATTTACCCTTCGAAAACTTCATGCATTCTTAAAAGCGAGTCGAAACTAAGAGTTTCAAAGATACTAATGAGCTATGCGTGTAAGGAAGCAACCATAAGACAGACGGCTTCAAGTCCTCTCCGAGGGACTTGATAGTGAGGATTAAAGCCTTGCCCAGGGGCGCTAGTGTATCGACTTGGTTTCGAACCTTTGACAACCCGCGTACGAGCCCACTGCTCTATACCACTGAGCCATCGCGCCTACTCGTCCCGTAATTGCCGTATGACCCCTTTCGTAATATCAACTCTCATCTTTTCATTCGAGCATGAATCCTTTTATTTAACTTTCGAAATCATTTCTTAGAAAGTAAATCTCACAAGTTTCCTTCTATCAACATCAGACGTCATCACGTGGCTCTTATAGAAGGTCAGATTTATTGTTCCCTTCATTCTCTTTCTGTCTCTCTCTCTCTGTCTTTTTCTCCGTCTATTTATTTTCCTATCTTCTCTCGCTGTTGATTTTGCAGACGAAAAATTGCAATATCCTTTTACCGGAGGGCTTTCCAAACACACCTTCATCCTCCTAAATTGGATATGAGGGATTTAATGACGATTCCCAAATATAAAGAACATAATAGAACCGTCTTCCGAAAACCACCTCGTATTATTTTTTCAAGTATCGTGGTACCTCACATGAACCAGAAATGATGGTAATCGCAAATAGAAGGAAGATGTCTCAAAATGATCTTCTGTGTGAGCCCTCGTGTCTCAATCTATCATTCAGGTACGATATATGATTGATGACTTCAGTATTTTAATATATTTCTTATTATTTGGAACTGGGAACTCTTGAAAGGACTACTCCTGGCACGCAGAAATGCAATGAAACGCATTTTAAAACCTCAGTCTGTGCAAGTCCAGTTTCGTGATTCCAATTATTTTCTATTACTTGTAAGTTGCTTTTTATCACAATGTTGAGATGCAACAGTCCCACGGCCCATCTTCTGCACCATAAATGATTAAGGACTTCAAGCTTGTGAATGTACAACACATATATACCTCCTTGATGTGAAATAAAATGTTTATTTGCTTTTATTTCGTGTTGGAATTAGTTTGTTTCTTAGTATTGCCTGTTTTGTAATCATTTAGTCTTATTAGATGCAGTGAACAACTTGATAGGTACACCAGATATATTACTGAGAGTCTGCTGTTTCAGCACATTTTATGATATATTTGGTGATGCTAGTATGCCCGTTTTGCAACTTATATATACAGAAAAAAGTACATTATACCCTGAATTATTATATTCATCACATAAAGCTTCAGATTTTAGAAATATAAATATTTTTTTTTTTAATTATTGAGTATTTCATAAACATGTACATTAGCATAACTATACTTCGTAGGCACTGAAAAAGTGCATGTACATGCTAACAATCTAGAATACTCCCGAGGGCTATACTTCAAATACATCTAATACCATTATCTCGATAAATTGCTTTAATCCTCCCCTTGTCATTTGAGTGCATCTTTGGGAAAGGTTGCATAGCCCTTTGAAGATTACAAGAAGGAGAAGAAGAAAGTCTGACTAAAATTCAAACATAAAAATGCAATGACATAGAAGATGTATTAGATCACATGGTATTGAACAAAATGCGATCCAGGGGTGATCTGAGGCGAGCTTGCCGAGGCCTCATAATGGCGTAAAAATGTCAGATTTGATAAATGTGCATCCATTATCAAGGAACATGGAATATTATTATGAAACCATGACGAATGTTTGAACTGTATGTTGACAATTCGGCTGTCTCCTGCGGTAAAAGCTACCATAAACATAAAGTCTTTTCTAGACGAAGGGATCCTTCATACAGTGCATTTGTTCCTGACTTTCATGATAGGATTACATTTCCCCTGCGCATGAGACGCCATTTCAAGAGCGTCATTAACCTACGCTAAGGACGCCGATGAAGAAAGTTTGTTCATGCGCTAGTTTATTCACCACAGTACTTGCGTTGTTCATTATGGTTATATCATTGTAATTGCCCGTCGAAGACTCCGCCAATCGCTGACGCAGTCCTCCGTCAGCAAATGAAGCCTCGTTGCGTTTAGTTTGTGTTGCATACGATATATACATTCCTTAGCACGCCAAGATATCTCGCATCGTATATGGAACGAGATGACATTTCGCCTTCAATATAATAGGGAACATCACAGCATGCTTGTGCCCGTCATTGGAATGACGTAGGGCGGCGTCAAGGATTGGCGCGGTCATTGGTGCGCCATGAGAGCAGTTTAGTACGCTAAGTGAATGCAGAATGAACAGTGTATGCCACTGCGTTAATTTAATAGCGTATGGATTAACTGTTTTTACAGGCTCGATTAGCGCAGGGTTACGCAATCGATATGACGTAGCATGATGTAATCGCACATAGTGAGCAATATCAGATGTTTTGCTGTCTATATAATATATTTGTGTTATCTCTCTCTCTCTATCAGTTTGCAAACTATTGTGGAATGAGCTTATTCACAGCGGTTTCTCCTTTTGGTAAATGTATTACAAGATATCCAATGTAATGCGTATGACTTTACGGAAAGTAACCATGGTTACAAAGTGGATATGTTACATGAAGAAACAGCAAGCTTCCATATTTAAAGCTGTGCTATAAGGCAATAAACATGTGACCAGAAGATCGCCATTTTCCTATCACGTGTTATACCTTTTCAACACGAAGGATCTATTGCGAAATTACGCGGCAAAAGGGCAGCTTACTTCAATACATTACACGGTTGAATCTGCAGTCGCTTTGTGTGACTGTACTTTTAAAGGACATAATTATTAAACGTTGTCTATGCGGCTTGACCTGATTTCAAAATTGTACTTTCCGCTGTCGCTGTCCACGGCCTGCAAGTTCAACAAGTGGCATTGTACGACATGTCATCTTGATGCACGTTATGCACTTTTGGAAGGGGGGATGATGCTAGAATGATATAGATTGTGTGGCGAATCCCATCCCTTTGGAGGCTCATGGGGGGGGGGGGGGAGAGAGAACTGCCAATAGCTCGACGTACGCGGTACCTCCCCCGCCTGGTTGTTCACGTACCCTAGGCAATTCCACTTCCTCGTTATTACTTGATGAACTTTCAACTATTCATTTTTAACATGTTTTGATTCTTCGTTTTGTATTACTTATCAATATTATTGATGATGATCCAAAATTGTGGATTATATTTCGATAAATTGATTTAGTTTGATTCGATTTTATTTGATATGATTGTTTCACTTTGTGGACACGCTATAGGCTTATGTGAGTGAGGGTTAGGCTGAAACCTGTGTTGAATCACACTTTAAAGTGCCCGTATGTGCCCATTTCTTCAGAATGGTTGATGTACACTTTGGACATGCCGCATCCAAAAGTATAAAATATTGTATCCAGTATGTTTCAAGAATTAATATGCCCTTTTCAAAATGGTGTCAATTCATGCCCTTTATTTCCTTTTTAGAGTGGAAATAATTAAGCAGAATAAATAACTGTCCAGATGACTAGTGAATGTAAACAGGCATGCTTAGTCTACATCTCCTTTAGATACTGGGTAACGACATGCAAAGCTCCTTCTTTAAACGATTTTATAGTTTGGTCCATTCGAGCGTACTATTCACCTTGCACCATTAGTATGAGACGTATTGATGCTCAAATTTGTGGACTAGGAATCCGGCGTTGTTTTAATACAGTGTAAACTTATAGGCCCGAATTCACAAAGGAGGTTTGTCGACAAACCTTGGTTTTCGTACGTCATATGACGCGTTTTTACGCGTTTTTTACAAACCTGGTTTGTAAAGAACAAAAGGAGGTTTGGCGAAACAAAAGGAGGTTTGTCGACAAACCTCCTTTGTGAATTCGGGCCATAGAGCGCACACACCGTCCAGGAACGATCATGGCGCTAGCTCAGCAAGAGTTCTCTTTACAACAAGTAATGTAAATCTTTTCTTGATAACAGAGTTATACCATCAGTAACTCAAAAACAATACGCAACATCATTTTGTATCACTCATTTCAAACCTCAGCTCCGCCCGGTGTTCCAATGAACGACGGGGAGGAGTCCACGGGATGAGAAAACCTAGTGTGACCGCGTCGGGCGGGTTTTCTCTAGGGTTCCCACTTAGCCTATTTGAGTATCAAGAAGTGACGATGGCTTTTTTGATGAGCAGGTGTCGCGATACTTGATAATGATTATGTTTTATTGGGATGCGACATTATCGTTGGTTATAGAATACATGTCAGGGCCATGTCTTACAAAGAGTTGATATCAATTGCAATTATTGTGTACATAAGAGATAGGAGATTGCAAACTTCGATTGATTAGAGGACTTGCGATTGATTTGGATCAATAGCAACTCTTTGTAAGACAGGGCCCTGGTCTGCATGCGCTCATGGAAGTACCGTAATATCTCACGCTTGTATACAAAAAAAAATAACCAACCAACCAACCACCCAATATAATTTGTCTTTCAGAATTTATATAGTAGAAATCCCCCCACCCCCAGTACATTTACTTCACCCATCCGTTGTTGTAAGTCCTAGACATCGCCTATTAAAAGGGAGATGTATGGTAACAGGTATCGGGAACATCCCTTACAATACAAAACGACGGAAGCAGTGGAAATGGAAATGGATCGGGAAACTACATGCTCTTCCGCCAGTGCTATGTCAATCACTAGACTCTCAAATCTGAGTAGAATTGCTTTGGTTTTTTAATATTTGTTTACCCGACTGCTAAATTAAAATGTGTATGCTAGTACTTTAGCAGCCAGGGGACCGACTGCGTATAAGTCCTCTTCGAGGGACTTGGTAATGAAGAGTATCGCCTTACTGCAGGGTGCTAGCGCATCAACTAAGTTTCGAACCCGGGTACGGGACCACTGCTCTACCACTGAGCCATTGCTCAGGGTCAAGTATGAGACATTCAAATTTACTAAAAGTCTTAAAGGTATGGAATTGACTTCGTAACTTACTTGTGATTGAGGGAATGCCAACCTGACATGCTGTATCTGGCGTGCAATATGTTTTCGAAGGAAGAACACATTCACCGATGGCTTTTCCTGAACAGTCTTACACAAGAAATCTACACCACATTACAATCAACAACAAAAACAACAACACCCACTCGGGCAGCGGGAAGCATGATTCAACTGATAATGCCCGCATGTTCAATAAATTGAACAAGTATATAATATATACTTTCCAAGACGTAACAAGGGAGTGAAACACCATTTTTTATATTGCAAATATTTGTTTTATATTAAAACCTAATTAACATGAACTGTAGTATTAAGATACATTGATTATGTGAGAAATTATGTTTGGTATAGCTAGACAAAGCTACTATTATGTATTGCGTGAATTTGAGTGAGGATAAGATGAGAGAGAGGTATGCTTGACGGTAAGATGTATAAGACAGAGATACACAGTCAATGTTCAGCTACATTTTCATCAGTCGAAGCCTTCATCTTTAACACTTAACACGACTATAATGCACTTTTTACTGCTCTTTCCGCCAAGAAGCTTTTGCGGATGCAGGATAACATACGGATGACTCCCTATAGTGGAATGAACATTTAAAAGCTTGATTACTTTTTCTTTGTGCTTTACATATGCCTCTATAGCTTTGTTTGATGAAGCAGGGAGAGGCTTAGAATGTCAATAGTTCATTGCAATCTACCTGTAAACGCGAAAGAAAATGAAAAGTGACAATGAAAGAGGGATATGTAGGCTCGTGCGTGATTTGAGTTCATTCACATGGACAATTCGTCTGCGCGGTGTCATTTCGACTGAAAACATTACAGTGGAATGAGTTTGTGGGACTGATTATTTTCTTAGGGGTTGCGATCGTGTTGAGGTGAGACTTGCAGCTGAATGAAAGAAAGAGAGAAGATAGGACAAATAAAGAAAGAGAGAAGATAGGACAAATAAAGAAAGAGAGAAGATGGGAGAAATAAAGAAAGAGAGAAGATAGGACAAAATAAAGAAAGAGAGAAGACGGGAGAAATAAAGAAAGAGAGAAGATGGGAGAAATAAAGAAAGAGAGAAGATGGGAGAAATAAAGAAAGAGAGAAGACGGGAGAAATAAAGAAAGAGAGAAGACGGGAGAAAGAAAGAAAGAGAGAAGATGGGAGAAATAAAGAAAGAGAGAAGATGGGAGAAATAAAGAAAGAGAGAAGATGGGAGAAATAAAGAAAGAGAGAAGATGGGAGAAATAAAGAAAGAGAGAAGACGGGAGAAAGAAAGAAAGAGAGAAGATGGGAGAAATAAAGAAAGAGAGAAGATGGGAGAAATAAAGAAAGAGAGAAGATGGGAGAAATAAAGAAAGAGAGAAGATGGGAGAAATAAAGAAAGAGAGAAGATGGGAGAAATAAAGAAAGAGAGAAGATGGGAGAAATAAAGAAAGAGAGAAGATGGGAGAAATAAAGAAAGAGAGAAGATGGGAGAAAGAAAGAAAGAGAGAAGACGGGAGAAATAAAGAAAGAGAGAAGATGGGAGAAATAAAGAAAGAGAGAAGATGGGAGAAATAAAGAAAGAGAGAAGATGGGAGAAATAAAGAAAGAGAGAAGATGGGAGAAATAAAGAAAGAGAGAAGATGGGAGAAATAAAGAAAGAGAGAAGATGGGAGAAATAAAGAAAGAGAGAAGATGGGAGAAATAAAGAAAGAGAGAAGATGGGAGAAAGAAAGAAAGAGAGAAGATGGGAGAAATAAAGAAAGAGAGAAGATGGGAGAAATAAAGAAAGAGAGAAGATGGGAGAAATAAAGAAAAAGAGAAGATGGGAGAAATAAAGAAAGAGAGAAGATGGGAGAAATAAAGAAAGAGAGAAGATGGGAGAAATAAAGAAAGAGAGAAGATGGGAGAAATAAAGAAAGAGAGAAGATGGGAGAAATAAAGAAAGAGAGAAGATGGGAGAAATAAAGAAAGAGAGAAGATGGGAGAAATAAAGAAATAGAGAAGATGGGAGAAATAAAGAAAGAGAGAAGACGGGAGAAAGAAAGAAAGAGAGAAGATGGGAGAAATAAAGAAAGAGAGAAGATGGGAGAAATAAAGAAAGAGAGAAGATGGGAGAAATAAAGAAAGAGAGAAGATGGGAGAAATAAAGAAAGAGAGAAGATGGGAGAAATAAAGAAAGAGAGAAGATGGGAGAAATAAAGAAAGAGAGAAGATGGGAGAAATAAAGAAAGAGAGAAGATGGGAGAAAGAAAGAAAGAGAGAAGATGGAAGAAATAAAGAAAGAGAGAAGATGGGAGAAATAAAGAAAGAGAGAAGATGGGAGAAATAAAGAAAGAGAGAAGATGGGAGAAATAAAGAAAGAGAGAAGATGGGAGAAATAAAGAAAGAGAGAAGATGGGAGAAATAAAGAAAGAGAGAAGACGGGAGAAAGAAAGAAAGAGAGAAGACGGGAGAAATAAAGAAAGAGAGAAGATGGGAGAAATAAAGAAAGAGAGAAGACGGGAGAAATAAAGAAAGAGAGAAGATGGGAGAAATAAAGAAAGAGAGAAGATGGGAGAAAGAAAGAAAGAGAGAAGATGGGAGAAATAAAGAAAGAGAGAAGATGGGATAAATAAAGAAAGAGAGAAGATGGGAGAAATAAAGAAAGAGAGAAGATGGGAGAAATAAAGAAAGAGAGAAGATGGGAGAAATAAAGAAAGAGAGAAGACGGGAGAAAGAAAGAAAGAGAGAAGATGGGAGAAATAAAGAAAGAGAGAAGATGGGAGAAATAAAGAAAGAGAGAAGATGGGAGAAATAAAGAAAGAGAGAAGATGGGAGAAATAAAGAAAGAGAGAAGATGGGAGAAATAAAGAAAGAGAGAAGATGGGAGAAATAAAGAAAGAGAGAAAATGGGAGAAATAAAGAAAGAGAGAAGACGGGAGAAAGAAAGAAAGAGAGAAGACGGGAGAAATAAAGAAAGAGAGAAGATGGGAGAAAGAAAGAAGGAGAGAAGATGGGAGAAAGAAAGAAAGAGAGAAGATGGGAGAAAGAAAGAAAGAGAGAAGATGGGAGAAAGAAAGAAAGAGAGAAGATGGGAGAAATAAAGAAAGAGAGAAGACGGGAGAAATAAAGAAAGAGAGAAGATGGGAGAAATAAAGAAAGAGAGAAGATGGGAGAAATAAAGAAAGAGAGAAGATGGGAGAAATAAAGAAAGAGAGAAGATGGGAGAATTAAAGAAAGAGAGAAGATGGGAGAAATAAAGAAAGAGAGAAGATGGGAGAAATAAAGAAAGAGAGAAGATGGTAGAAATAAAGAAAGAGAGAAGACGGGAGAAAGAAAGAAAGAGAGAAGACGGGAGAAAGAAAGAAAGAGAGAAGATGGGAGAAATAAAGAAAGAGAGAAGATGGGAGAAATAAAGAAAGAGAGAAGATGGGAGAAATAAAGAAAGAGAGAAGATGGGAGAAATAAAGAAAGAGAGAAGATGGGAGAAATAAAGAAAGAGAGAAGATGGTAGAAATAAAGAAAGAGAGAAGACGGGAGAAATAAAGAAAGAGAGAAGATGGGAGAAATAAAGAAAGAGAGAAGATGGGAGAAATAAAGAAAGAGAGAAGACGGGAGAAAGAAAGAAAGAGAGAAGATGGGAGAAATAAAGAAAGAGAGAAGATGGGAGAAATAAAGAAAGAGAGAAGATGGGAGAAATAAAGAAAGAGAGAAGATGGTAGAAATAAAGAAAGAGAGAAGACGGGAGAAATAAAGAAAGAGAGAAGATGGGAGAAATAAAGAAAGAGAGAAGATGGGAGAAATAAAGAAAGAGAGAAGACGGGAGAAAGAAAGAAAGAGAGAAGATGGGAGAAATAAAGAAAGAGAGAAGATGGGAGAAAGAAAGAAAGAGAGAAGATGGGAGAAATAGAGAAAGAGAGAAGATGGGAGAATGAAAGAAAGAGAGAAGATGGGAGAAAGAAAGAAAGTTTGAGACACAAGCCGGTGTGGATTTAGCACCATGATATGACTTGTGTGTAACTGAGAGAGACAGAGATAAATAAAGGAAAACGGAAGGGAAGAGATGGGATAATAAGAGAGAGAGAGAGAGAGAGAATACAAAAGAGAAAGGAAAAAAGAAAGCAAGAGAGTGGGATAAAGCGTGTCAGACAGACGAGACATGCAGAGAAAAAATGTGAGGGAACCTGACAAAACAGCGATTATACACTAAGCGTTTAAAGAAATGACGATATTTGCAAGAAAACCAAGCTTTATACGGGCCACGTGACTTTGTTCCTATATACAGACTGTTGTCTGGCCAGAAAGCCCCTTCTTTTCCCGCTAAATCCCAGGATGAAGCAAGAAAAGAGCACTGATGTATAACTTTATCCCTATCATTTGTCTTATGGTGCCATTTGGAACGGGTTTAAATCGGCAATCGCCGTTTTTCTCTCCTTTCCTAGACCTTAGAGAATATTTCGATGTCTTACCTAACCTTTGGGTTGTGTATGTTTTACGTCAGAAGGGGATTCCGTGATAGATATGCGCCTTTATCCAAAGTATAATCTTATTCATGAGTTGAATTGGAGAAAGGGCAATTTTCATTCTAATGTAATCGTTATTATCTGTTCTGTCTTGGAGTCAATGGCATTAGCGTTGGGGAGAACCTCTGAGAGTTTCACCTTGTTTACCGAGCCATCCATTTTATTTCCTTTCTTTTCTGGTTGCGTTCTCTTCACTCGGTGAAAACGCCCTTTTTTGTCTTCCTCTATATCTCTCCTAGTATTCTTTATTTAATATCTGTTTTCTCTGTTTGTTTCTCTCGTTCTCATATTCTCTCTTCCCCTTCTCTCCTATTCTTCACTTTCTTTATTATATGCACCCGTTCTCTTTACCCTCCCCCTCTTCCTCTCTCTCTTTCTCTCTCTCTCTCTCTCACTTTTTCTCTCTCTCTGTATCTGGCTCGTTCTTTAACATTATATCTTTGTCTTTCTGACAGGAAATATAGCTCTATCTTTTATGTACAAAATTTGGAGGAAATTACCCATTTTCCGATACCACTATTCATTTTCCCTTTGAGCAGTAACAAATTGTTTTTATTTTTCATTATCTATTTTTGTTTTCCCTTATGCAGTAACTTCAGGTAGAGATATAGAAAGTGTAAAATTATTAAAAGAGACACTGCCATACAAACCTGCAAAGATGTAAAGGAAAATGATAATTACAAAATAAAAAATTTCCATGTAGCCTATAATTATGTGTCTTGTATGCACGGCTTATTCTTTTGAAAACAACCATCATCAACCAACCCAGTTTGCTCCGAACAAAATATGTTTGCCATGACGACGCATCAAGTAATGTCATAGAATCAGCGAAAGGTAGTCTTGCAACGCGCTCAGATATTTAATTTATACTAACTGCTATTCATGATGGGTTTTTTAGGGTGTCGAGGGGATGGAAATTTGCCAAAGAGAAATGGGATAAGATCATCATGGTGAAATTGCATTTAGAAGGGTAAAGACGAGAGAGAGAGAGAGAGAGAGAGAGAGGGGGGGGGGTAGACAATGAGTATAGTTATAGGGAGATGGGCGGATACTTTTAGTGGGAGTTGAGTTGATTTGATTTGATTTGATTTGATTTTCTTCTGCATTCATGTAAGCATACAGTTTTTCGATAACAATAATAATATAAATTGCAATAAGTATTTTTCTGACAATGAATCATAAATAAGCAAATACATATATATATATAAATTGTTAATTTCAAAAACGAAATGATAAACTGATATAAATACTACATTTCCTCAAACATTATAAAACATTATACAATTATTTGCGGAAGAAGGACTGTCATTGTAAAGAGATTGCTTGATAATACGACAGCCCCAGGCAAAACTCATGAAATATATTAACACATTTATTAAGCCAAGAGAGAAGAGAGAAAGACGGGTTCGAACGGAAGAGGATTTATATACAATAACCATGGTTATAAGCAGGGATATAAAGGAGTGCAGCATTGTTGAAGCTGAAAATAACGGGATATGGAAATGTTTATGATAATGTTCTTAGTAATGATGGTGATATCCCCTTTTGTAAACCGCATATCGTGTTACTATTTTAGCGTCTCCCTGGGTTTCCGGCTATTATCTGGCTTAAGCTACGACAACTGATATACAGCTCAGTGCATTTCATTGAAATATCCTACCAGGTAACCCGTTCCGACACCTGGGTCGAGAGTGGTAAATGTATGTTAATGCATTACCAATTTTACTCCATTTACAATATCATTAATGACATTAACCTCCTAGTATATACTTCAAATTGAAAGCCAAACGAAAATTGAACGGGCGTTGTTTCAATAGCTATAATAAATGTGTTACATTGTTATGTAAAGAAGTAGCGATGAATCTGTTCAACAATATCTTTACGTAAAGAATCGGTTCGAAATCGACATCCGGTGTTCGGGAGATATTAGTTGAAGTCATCTTGCAATCAAACACCAAAGGCGGATTTATGTTCTTCCTCTTTTTTCCGTAGAGCTCTGTTATTGGCAGGTGTATTGTTCAGCTACAGACGTGTAATGTTCTGATTATAATCAATCATCAGGCCCAAAGGACTGAAATACTACCGAAGAAAGTGATTGCCATATAATTATATACAACAGTATTACTGAAGTTGTATGTCGGAAAAAATAGAAAACGACATAAGTACGATAACAAAAATGCACACTATTCAACGCGCATGATTATGCCTACACGGTGTACTGATATGACTTACACATGTATTAAGCTGTTATGATATTGTAAGTTGCTTGAGTTATGACACACATTATTGTGAAATATGACATCCCTGTCATACGTTTTCGTGTAGGTTAATACGTAGTTAGAAAAGAACATCATAGAATTATATAATAAATATTATACAAATCTGTTCGTCTGTAGACTCGTAACTATAAATACCAAAAATGCAAAGCCTCTCTGTAATAAGATTCGGATTTTTTGTTGTTTTTGTCTTTGATAATTTGCTCCTCGCATTGTGTCTCCCTCTATTTCTGTCAATATTTTGCTTTCTCTCCCTCTGTCTCTTTCTGTTACATCCCCCTTCCCCTCGAGCACCCGGACCTCAACTCTGAACTAATAAAATCAGATCAATGCCAATAAGTTTGCTTCTCCCGCTTTTAGGTGTGATGTTACCACCACCATACATTGCCTGGGGCGTGCGCTGCGTGTCTTGTAGTAGTCGGTAGGTTCAGAGAGGTTTCATGCTGGCGGGTCGTGTGGAACAGGCCTGAAAATAGACATCAAATTAAATTCGTCACGGTTATTCAACAATTTCACACTATTTTGACCATTGAAAGTGATGTAAATATTTTGACCTATTAGTTGATTTGAAGATATTCTAGTTCAATTTCTAGTCAGTTGAATTGATTTAACGGCTTTCTATGTATAGTATACATTTAGCTGGAAACCGTTTGTGTTTGAAAATAACTGTGGGAAATGAATTCTTAGCTTACAACTATTCTCGTGATAAGTTCTTTTCTTTGAAACATTTGTTTAAAAGCTCATGCAATATAAAGAATGTACACAACGTTAAGCCTCGTTCAAGTATGAAGCATTAAGTGCATGGTTGCATTTTTTATTTTCCCAAACTCTTCTCCTAACTCCTTCTTTTTCTTTTTCCCCTTTTGTCGTTTTGTATTGGTGTCGTTAGATGAGGCGAGGAAGGAGAGGGAGTTTTCCCGTTCTCTGGTGCTACATTTCCCTAGAAATGTGATGGCAACGCTTGAAAAAATAACTTGAAATATAATCTCCCCTTTCTTCATTACTATCTGTTGACAATTTGATAATAAACTCCTGAGGAGGAAAACAAATTGAGAAATACAATGATTTTAATCTGACCCAGATATGCTCATTGCTTAGTGAAGAAACAGGTCTCGTAATTCGATGATGAAAGAGGTTGATTGCCAAAGCAATCTCACAAGAACAGATGAAAGCAAAGCAATTTTGGAAGAAATAACGAGAAAAATACTTGGTATTTGATTTACCAGGTGCCTCTACGTGCCTTAAATTAACCTTAATGCTGTCTTTTTCTTCGTCTTGCACATTGTTTTAATAGAAATGTTTCGAGTTTATTTGATTCATGAATAACATTATAAGGACAGTAATCTTTGAAGAAAAAAAAGAACAAATATTTAAAGACGGTTGCTTATTTGCAATTGTCTTCTTCTTGTTTCTATCTTGTTTGTCATTTTGGTCATTTTGGGGGCCATGTTTTTGGCCTAAATGACCACTCCTGTAACTTCTGGTCAGGAATGACTCTCTCGATCACTATTATCAGCAAAGGAGGTTTGATAGGCCTAAGCATATGAAAAAATGTACCAGATTTTATTTTTATCTTTGTCATGGTTAAATTTGTTAATAATTCAAGATTTTTGTTCTCTTTCTTTTCATATTGCGATGCCCTCTCCTTGTTCTTACCACGGTCTTCCCCTCCTTCATTTCTCGTATGATGATGCTTTGACATGATGATGTTATTGATGGCTCAATCAACAGGTAAGCAACTTTTTATCGATCCCGATAGAAAATATATCAAACGATTACGTATTTTGTCATACTACAGTGCGTCCCAGAAAAAACGAAACCGAGAAGTATCGATGTTCTATCATAACTTAATCACAACTATAATTAATGAATGATACATATTTGGAAAGCTTAGAGTCTCCTCTTTCATGTGATGCTACTCAGATGATGCATATGTCACGCATGAGTGATTAAAAGCAATTTGAAGGAAGGAAACCAAAACGACATTTGGCGGGCGGTATTTGAATTTCGAAGAAAAATTCACATTTCTAGAAAGTTGAGTTTCTGCCCTTTCATATGACACCTCAATCAGGAAAAATGAGCGAGGAATGACAAAGTTCTGTTTGTTTGAAGTAGTGCTTGCATTTCCATAATTTTACTAAACGAATTCGTTTTCACTGGCTGCCTGCCGTATCAATAAACGAAATTAACAAAAGACTTAACTCCGTTTCGTTGACAATCAGCCGTAGACGAGAGTCTTCATGCATGGCTGATTGTCAACGAAACGGAGTTAAGTCTTTTGTCAAATCTGCTTTTTGCTACGACAGGCACCCAGTAAAAACGAATTCGTTTGTTAAAATTATGAAAATGTAAGGGCTACTTTAAACAAACAGAACTTTGTTATTCCTCGCTCATTTTTCCTGATTGAGGTGTCATATGAAAGGGCAGAAACTCAACTTTCTAGAAATGTGAATTTTTCTTCGAAATTCAAATACCGCCCGCCAAATGTCTTTTTGGTTTCCTTCTTTCAAATTGCTTTTAATCACTTATGCGTGAAATATGCATCATCTGAGTAGCATCAACTGAAAGAGGAGACTCTAAGCTTTCCAAATATGTATCATTCATTAATTATGGTTGTGATTAAGTTATGATAAAACATCGATACTTCTCGGTTTCGTTTTTTCTGGGACGCACTGTACATGTATATAGAGATGTTGATTTATTATGTTGTGTGCTTTACACAAAAAGCATGGATTTGGTAATATCAAACCGTGATTTTTGTTCGGAGATTGGTATGTAATCACCACACATGCATGTTAACACCATTAGTGAGTATCTTTGTTGTCGAAATGTATTGTGATAAATAAAAAGAACAACATCAGCGACAGCGATATCAAGAGCGATGATATCTGCCTCTTTCCTACGACTTTCTAGAAAATATTACTTGCCAGAAATCTTGCTCAATAAAAGTTTAATCTTCATTTGATTTTCAGCAACCTACAACTTTTATTTATTCGATTTTTCAGTTCCATTGCATCAGATTTCACTAAACTTGTTGAAATAATGAAATAATTAGACTAAGACATTTGTTATCTAAACATCGAAAGGTTTCCACCGCAAAGCATATATTATTCTCGGATTTGTTGTAGACGTAAAGAAAGAACACGATCTCAACTATTTATTTAAAAAATCAGCTCAAGGTAAATTTGAATATTGTATTATACATTCCATTTAAATGATGTTCAGATTACGTAATACCTCAGTGTAATGTTCTCACAGTAGGTGACGCACAATGCTATTTAGATTGCCTGCATGGGGTTGATATTTCGGAAGTAGTTGCGATCGTCTTCAATTTTCAAACCGACATCGTCGAAGGCCAACTTGGGGAAACTATTTTGGTGATAACTCTTGTAATTGGATTCCAGTTGTGACACTTTTCCCGCAAATAACATTGTCGCGTGTTTAGAAACTGTGTCAAAATATAAAAACATTTGCCTCTATCATCATAATTATGAATATGATCAACATGCGCATGCAGCAAAATATTGATAAAATTAGTTCAGGGATGCTTCATACTGATTTTCATTAACAAAAACTACGATTTATAGTTCACTATTGCATCCTTTACAAATAATACTCACTATAGGTTAAATTGCAGATATTGTGGTCCCACATGTAGACAAATCGTGTCCGGTTTACCCGAACTTTCCCTAAGTAAACTGGAACCTTTAATGCGTGTTTACATGAAATGTAAAAACCTAGAGTTGTGTTCTGCTAATCTATTCACAGGAACATGGCTTGTTTTGTCATGATGGACTTCATCAAAACTATTATGAACAGATTCGAGAAAAGGAACCTGGAAAATATTTTGGGCCCACATGCATAATGACAGTCGTGTCTGGTTTTTCTAACTTTTCCCTATTCCTGTAACCTTTAAAGTGTGTTTATTTGAGATGTAAAAATCCAGAGTTGTGTTTTGGTAATCGATCGGATGCGACACGACCTGTTTTTATCACGATGCACACCTGCGGGTAAACCGAGCATTATCGCCAACAATCCGTCTATTTTAACTTAGCACAGAAAACACAACGCTGCATTAACCCATCAACGACGACCGGTGCAAACATTCAAAAGACAATCTTGGTCCATTCGTTAGGAAAATTTTGGTCAATTTTCCTTTTTGTATCTCCTATAACACTTTGCATTGCTATTTTGTCATGGTACGAAATACATAATAATAATAAAATAATATTTAGCTTTTATAAAGCGCTTAATACAATGTCTATATAAGCGCTCTACAAATATACTATTACCCTGGTCATTGGATTCAGTGCTTGCCCGCACACATTGTGTGCACAATCTCCACTCCCTGGGGAGCATTCCAGACAGGCGTTTATACTTGACGCTCAAAAACTGTTTGACCAACAATGACGGTCGCATCCTACCGGGTACCCATTTAACACTTGTGTAAAGAGAGTAGCAAGTGCAGGTTAATACATCGACACGCTATGTGGGGCAGTCACCCCCATCACTCGAATTTAGGTTAAATAGCAAGTGATTTCTTTCACAGATGAAAGACGAAATAATCTGAGACAGGTCCATGTGGTAAAAAGAATCCTGCTCGGTTCGACGTCCTTGTATGCTATAAAAACAATCAAAAAAGGAAAGAGAGACGAATTTCTTTTTTAGCAGACGAGGACTTGTAATCAGAGTGTTAATAATTGTTCTGACGGAGACGAGAATATCAAGACACGCAATTCGTTGCTCTATCACAATTTTGTATATACTGTGAACACTGTGAGTGGCTTTGTGGTAGGCTTTGCTGTTGCCATTGATGCATGGGTCCAATTATATCAGAATGATTTGCTAACCTTTTTTTCTTCCTTTTGATACTATGATTTCAGGGAAATGGTTTTCATTATAAGGGTTCTTGAAACTTTATACGATAAGTCAGACAAATCTTATACAGTTGAAAATGTTCGCAGCCCTCCGCAAGGCAATGTTGATAGTGTATGATATAAAGAAAGAAACTTGTGGAAGAATTGTAATTTTAAACATGGCACGTCATCTTTATCCTCATCGTACAACGTCAGAAAACGAGATGTTTATTTGTACAAGAAGTACCACATTTTGAGAACAGGATGGATATTAAACAGTGATTAATTTCATTCGAGGTGGAGTGGTACATTCATAATCACATGAAATCTAAATCATGTCAATTGGGAGGCTAAATGTTCGAATCCCTCCCATGGCACTGAACAGATGTCCTTAGCAAAACATTTTACCAAATTTGCCTCTCTCGACCCAGGAACAACAAATGTTAGGAAAGAACTTCTTAAATGTATATAAGCGCATATAAAGCTGTAGAAAATTGCGACAATTTTACAGCGCCATATTGTTTGTCAAATTATTGATCCCTGCGTTATATCATTTTGTAAGAATATAATTATTATATAATAATGATTATTATCAGTTCCAACCGGGCTGTAAGGATGGTAAAAGGCAGAGATAGGCTACCAGTTTTCAATGGATTTGAATAATCATGACATGAAAAATACATTCCGCCAACGAACATTCTCAACTCCTGTTAAACAACGCATGCTCCCACTTTAAGGAGGACATTTCCACTCGCCACTTAATGGTTAGTTATTCAAGCCTTTCCTCTTATATTCGTCGGAGAAGGATAAGGAGGAGACCGTCGCAACATCAATCATGACCAACAGGGGCGGTTCCAGGAATATGTAAAAGAGGGGGCACAACATTCCTTAACTTTGCTCATAAACAGAAAAACAAATTGATTTTTTCTTAAGGTCATCACCTTAAAAAGGTTAACAATTTGGGATTCGTGTACTGAGGGTACTTCACTTTGGTTTTTAAGAGGATCCGGTAACTTTGTCTCAGATTCTGAAACAAAATCCTGGATTTAGCTCATGCTGCAATGGTAATTATAAACTCGCCTGTGTGATTATCAAGATATTTATGATTGGAATTACAAATTTTTAAAACCGTTTGCCAAACGGTTTTCATAATACTATCCTTTTGGGAAAATGCGTATGGTAAAACCGGTCACTCAAGATTTTTACTTTTTTGAGGCACTTCTTGATCATTTTGAAGCGCGACTTTTTTTTAGGGCTTCAATATTACATATTTAATATCACAGACACTGGTAACACGTAGGGCCATGCATCTCAGATTTTTAAACGATGCCTTTAAAGAAAAAGGGGTGCACGGACCGCTTGTGCCTTCCCTAAATCCGCTACTGATGAGCAGACAGACTCAGACAAAGCCACTTATCGACTGTAAGAAGTGGCGGGTACTTGACCGGTTGAACATACGTGAAGAGCGTAGTAGATTTGTTTAGCTAGCGTCACAATACGAGTATCTCTAAAGACATCAACGCAATGTTCACTGTTAGAGGAAAGAATGTACTCTAAAAACACTTTTTCCATCCTAACATGGTAGTAGATAGATTTGTTTTTAATATCGCGATGATAATGAAGTCACTAACACAATGTTGTGAGAACTTGGACAAAGGTTTGTTTACTGTGTTATAGTTATAGGTGGTTACTTTTTAGTTATTTTAACAAAGCACTAGTTCCTTCGTAAAGGGCGTGGCTGACAAATTGTTCTAGGACCATACACCGCTGGTGATAAATATTGAGGCACTATCGGCAAGGGGTCGTTGAGCGACAAAATTAATGTACCTATTTCGCTTTTACTCTGTTACTCTGTCTCTGTTGAGGGCAGGAAAGTGTTCTGCACTCTTGTCTTTAGAGATGATGACGTACCGATTGCTCTTACGTGAATAGCATGGTAGTTTGTTCTCTGTAAACATTGTGTTGAGAGAGAAATTGAAGCAGTGTTGCCATATTGAGGGAAAAGAGTCTTTTAAAAATTGTAGTTGGGTAAATCATTATTGAGGGAAGTGTGCCACTTGATTGTTCTATCAATGAAGCGATGATACTGGAATGTTTAAATTTTGCGTTGGTAAGGTCAAGTGGTTCCCCTATTTTTTCGTATTTACTTCAAACCTTACTCAGGGAGGTGTAGCAGTTGCTCAGGGTATAGTAGATAGATTGTCATGCATGGGGTCATTTGCTCTTCTCTTTCTTTCTTCAACTTCTTCTATTTCTTCATCTTATGGTTATGGGTATTAAGTGCAACTCTTCAGCATGTAACTAGAAACGGCTAGTTCGACCATTGACCACCTCTTCCCCAGGGCGATAGTAAGGTCAGGTCATTTCTTACAGGTGTCCGGTGCATCTGGTGCAGCGGTTGTTTCCCTAACACTTTTGTATAGAGCTTGTAAACCTAAACGATTCCCATAGCATCAATACCAAACGTCTGGGCGTATTAAAAGTTATTTTCATAACATCATTCTTTTTTTTAATGTAAAAGGCTTTGACCACACCCCTACTCACATGTTTTCTAATGGGTGTGAGTGGAGAGAGAAACAAGGAGAAACATAGATGGCAGCTGAGTTAATAATATCTGTCCCTTCAATGAGTAATTACTGTCAATATTAATGATGCGTGAATTCGATTTTCACACATCTTCATAACGAGGCTAATCAAGGGCTTAGCGCCCGTGCTCCAAGGCAGTTGTTCCGTTAATTTGACATTTTAGACATTACCTGCTTGATCTGAGATTCGCTAGAGGAAGGTTTGTATCAGTGACGTAGCGTGGGCTCGGTCAATGAAAGTGCACTGGTATCATGGGGGGGGGGGGGGGGGGTGGGAGGGTGTGGGATGGGATGGGAGGGGTGCTCGTAGCAGGTGGATGAAATTTCAATTAACAAGGCTACTGATTACGGAAAAGCTCCTATCATGGTCTTTTCCCTTTTCCCCTTCTCTTCGTCTCCTCTAATTTGTGGTTGCTCCAAAATCTCACGGATTAACCCCTCTTTTTAGAGATCCGTACCGGATATACCAGTACGCCTATTAAAAAGGATATCATTCAATTTTCTTGATTGTGCATAAAGTGCTTATCTCTCTCTCTCTCTCTCTCTCTCTCTCCTCTCTATCTCATTGAGATTGTTTGTCAGCCTTAGATTACCCCCCCCCTCATAAAACTACTTGAAGTAGCTTTCTTAACAAGATTTTGTGAAGAAAGAAAAAAATGAAGATGTATAATTCAGACAAATCTCATCAAAATTAGATTATGTATGAGCATAGTTTTAACATTTTGGTCGAAACACACGCATGATAATAACATTATGAAGAACAGTATGAGACCCACGCAAGTCGCAGAATGTCATTATTAGAAGAGTGGACACTTAATAGAGTAGAAATGCGACGGATCAACCAAATTGTGAAAACGGATCAGCGAAGGTATGTTCACATCAGCAGTAGATAGCCCATGGGCTGGTTTCACTAATATGCTCGTACGTATTGTCTCAGAATAAATCATTGATTCATCATGATAACATTAGCCATCGGACGATAGGTCAGGTACAGTTTATGTTTGGGTTGTAGTCATTTTAAGATTCTCCTAGATTAAAGGTAATACAAAGTTTTCGGAAATTTTGAAAATTGGGTGGATAGTGAATCTTTACAATTTTGATATAATTATTTTGATGCCCCTGTGGATGTATTATAAGCTCTAACAAATTTAGCCCCTAAAACACTTCTGTTTTCGAGAAAAATTGAATATAAAAATTTACCGGTGCTCCCGGTAAATTTGTATAAGTTTAAAATAGCGCCTATGGCCGTACAATCGTAGCAGCGACCATGAAAATCTCAGAATATGTAGTTGGGATATATAATTTCCAAACAGGAATAGCTAATCGGTCGATTTCAGTCAAGAAACATTGTTTCATAGCTAAATTAATATCTTGACCTTGAGAGGGAGCTATACAACATAAAGAGTTTATTATTTATAATTTCATAACTTTAGACTCGATTTCAACCGCGACAACGATCAATGTATATTGTAGGAACGCATATGCTTCCAATATGTTAATTTGAACCAAATTCATGACCCCATACCAAAACTTTGTGATACCTTTAAGATTAACTATAGCATTGAATATTTCAGAAGAATATCTATGCTATTTATATGCTGTTTATAACAAATAAATAATTTAGTGATAAAATATAGATAATTTTATGCAGAGTGATAATTAGAAAGAAATTAAGTAAAAATATAATCTTTTCAGTATTGCTATTACCATAAACATTAATAAAATTAGAATTTAGTAGTAATAGTAGTGGTAGTTGTAGAAGTTGTAGCAATAGCAATAATAATAGCAGTATAGTGGTTAGTAGTAGCGGAAGTAGTGATGGTAGGGGTTAGATGCATAAAGGGTAATTGTTTTGTTGTAGTTTTCTACTTAATCACTGACTGTCACAATCCTTGATTTATAAGCTAACGGGCAGAAAGGGAGATCATGGAGGAGAAAATTGAGTGAATATTTGAAATAGAGCGTGACAGCGTGAAAAGAACCCTCATGCCACGTGAAAAATGATGATGACGAATGAGAGATGATCATCGATTTCAGGTGGCCCCTAACCACACCTCATAATATAGATTACCCTCAGGACAAACGTGTAGAGCACCACACTCATTTTTCATTCTGTCTCGTGCATGTCTCTCTCTCTCTCTCTCTCTCTCTCTCCATTTCTTTTTGGCTACCTCTACTCCATCCCTCCCCTGGCTACTGTATGCCTTCCAACTTTCTCATCTCTGTTTGACTCTTCCTGGTTTCAATTTTCTTTAAGCATTCACATTCTATCTATTGTGCCGATCTCATCTTTTCTGTCCCAAAGGACACAGTCCTGCTTACACGTTTTGCTTGCTCCATTTTTTCTCTTCCTCTCCCAGGCGATCATCTCTCTCTGTCTGTATGTCTCTCTCTCTCTTTCTCCCACTTTCTTTCCTTACCCTCTTGCTCTCTCCTTCTTCAACCTTACTTCGCCTTTCTGCCTCTCGCTCTCCTTCCACTCCTTCCCTTTTCTCACTCTCTCTTTATTTTCTTCACATAATGTTCCTTCACCTCTCCCTCTTTCCTTCACTCCCCCTTTAATTATAATGTAACCCTATTTTCTTACGTTCATAACCCGTCGCCGCAACTGTACGCCTGGCTTCCTTGAGGATCATTCGATAATGCACAACCACATTCCAACATAGTGCCATCGGTGTTCATTGCCGCGCGCTTTTTAGTCGATATTCTTGTCACGTGATGAAAATGGTAATTCCAGCCGTGCTCGAAACCGTATAAGCGCGGTGTCGGAAACTCAGGCGAGGTGTAATCGTACCTCTCTCGGAGATCGTCTGGCTTCTTTCTGTCAATAATATCTCCATTTTGGACAGAGGATTGGGAAATATCCTATCTGTTCAAAAATTCAGCCATCACCTCGTGAATGTGTAGAACGCAGCTCATTAAAGCCCCACTGCACTACTTATAGCTACTTGCGCCCTCTATATAGCAAACAATGCCTAATCAGTGCCTGCTGGTCCCCCATGATCCTCTTTTTTTTATGTTAATTGAGAGCTGATTTGATGAGATAACCACCTGTCAGTGGCTTTGCAAGGAGGTCTAATCCCCCCTGGCCAAACTAATGAGACGGGCTTTAAAAGAAAGAAGGAAAAAAAGAATCAGTTGCCTGTCCAACGCAGAGTGCAATTTGCTGCTAGTGGATAAAGAAGCGGCATGTTCCAGCCGGTATCATCATAACGAAGCTTTATTAATTTAAAATTTATCTGATGTCATATTTTATATGCCTATAATTATGTTATTTGGTTAAAACTTATCAAAATTACATTCGTCTTTATCGGATAAACTCAACTATTACTTTTGCAGGTTCTGAATTTTTTCAATTGAATAATGCAATGCAAAAGACAAAAATCAATGTCAAACATTATTTCAGAAAAGAAAAATAATTAGACGATGGAATGGCCTGTAATGTTGATGCTGAGACGATCAACTTCTGTAAATATGTCAGCAGACATAACACTCCAATACATTTACGAGTTTTTCAGTTTAATCCTTGTATGACCAAGTGATTATCACTCCCAATCCGCTGTACCCGTGTGCCTGCCCTCGTGCAGTAATTACAATCCTGCATTCCAATTCAATTGGCCCCTTTAATCTACTTTTGACAGGTTCTTCTCAAATAGCTTGGGGTCCGACAGTGGGGTCCCTGCATCCGTCGATATCATCTCAGAGGGTTTAATTGTGATTTCATCCTCTTTCCTAACTCGTCATCACTACTCAAGTGCCCTCTCACTCTTAGAGTGTCCCAGTAGTTGCGTGACGCTCTGACGTCGTCATGGCAACAGGATGATGACAGTTTGGGGACGGCAGGTGTCCTTTTTCAAGTGATAAATTTGTTGTTCCTTTTTATTTTTTGGTGCGTGTTTGTTTACGTGTTTTTTGCTTTTCAGCTCATTTCACAGTGGTCATTCATGCAGTGTAGATTGCGTTTGAATGCAGATGGAGCAGAGTAATTTGTGTCCTCTGAGTAGAACAATCTACCTTCCTCTCTCTCTCTCAAAATTATTTCTGCCTCTTGAATATCACAGTTGGTTGAATTCATATTAATAAGCTTTAATATCATGAATGCATTTTACCCATTGTTATCCAGGAACTCCTCCATTTGCCATTTATTCATATATTTTCTTAAGTGGTCTGGTAGTAATATGATATATGATTTATTGTGTACAGACGGAGTCATCTGCAATAAAGAAACTTTGTAGATGGCGACTTACCTTACATTACTCTCTTGCAGGAGATTATAAACAATATTACTCGAATTTTTAACTTAAAAGGTCAGAATAGAGTGTTATGAACTTATCATAGCGTAGGAATACATTGTTAATATTTGTATTTGTTTTTTTCAGATTTTGTTTTCTGGCGTATATCAACACGTTCTGAATTTAGTATCGTTAGAAGAGAATATCTAACTCATACCAAATTCGGAAACATACCAATATTGGTATAAATTAAGAAGATTGCTGTGTGATAATAGTAATACTAGCCATGCATGCTCTCACTCTCTCTTTCTCTCTCTCTCTCTCCTTCACCGTTCCTCTTTTGATTCCCCTTCTCTCCCTTTCTCTCCTAGTCTCTCTCGCTCATTCCTATATCTCTCTGTATTCATTATAAGTTTATTTTCCTTCTCTACCTGCCCCTCTCCCCTTTTTTCTTGAGAACGTACGCCGTTTTTCCTTTTCATTTTGTATTATTACTATTTCACTTTCTTTTAGTACCTTATCAAGTGTAAATTTGGAAAAGAGGATAAATAACTTTCGAATGTACTTTCGTCCATCAAACTCTTTCTCTCCATTCCCCTACAACACCCTTCATAAATCAAATAATATTTTCTACATGATGGGTATTTCAATTTCGATTGATTAACAATGCATGTACATCCACGTTTGGGGCATCTTCCTTTATTTGTTAGTTGATTGACCGGAACGTTTAATAGTCCGCTTCCAACAATCAATATGGCATTGTGATTGGAACGAAAATGTTTCGGCAGAGAATTTATTACATGACTGTAAAGGGCAGTGTCCGAGACTGAACCGTGTGAGACAAAGTCGTACAAAAACTCATACATTTCAATAGACGTTTTAAGGAATTCCGAGGGAAGTCATGCATAGTGGTGAACTCATTTTAGTTTAGCATTGCTTCGTTCAAAGCAGACATTCTTTTGTAATGGAAAGTTTCATGTTTAGAGCATTTGGTAGACGGATTTTTGCCTTTCTTATAACGAGATATTACAATGTACGTTTAATGTGGGAATACTGGTCATACTTCATTATTATGTGTCAGTAAACGCATCTATATAAAAACAAACGCCTAATAAATATTTATCTTGCTTCAGTTTTGTTTTATCGGGTTAGGTGGCTTTAAGTACATTTAGCATGATTTTACATGCAGTTTCTCATTTTATCTTATTGTTCATTTCACATGGCAGCAAACTATAAACCTTTGTTCAATTCATTTTATGATGACCGAATCTTTCCGATAATGGGTATGTTCTATCACTTTTTGACGAATCAAGTCCGTGGACAGTTTCTCAAAAACCCTTCATGTACTTTGGAAGTAAGTGGAAGAGCGCCACCATGTGAAAACTGTTTGATACTAAAACCGTTTCAATATTTTGTTTAACTTCATACAATGTCAAACAAACGAGATTCTTTTCTATTACATTCTCTTACTGTGTGTTGTACTCAGTTCCATTTTTAATTTCTCTTTCCAATCTCTCAATCCCTGTCTGATAAACAAACACATAAAAAGATTGCATCGATTTCAATATCTGATATAGGAAACAAATCTCAATCGATTTGTCAAATTTCAAATGCAAAGGACATTGCATTCGTATGGTATTTTCAGATTTTTATGTTCTATCTGTCTCTCTGTCTCTCTCTCTTTCTATAGTTGCGTTTCCCTTGTCGTCTCGACCTGTCACTCGCAGCCTATCTCATAAATGTTAAGAATTGATTTGGACCGAATTATCAGATTATTTACTGCGACGGAGAACGATATAATGCAAACTGCATGACAGTTGCATGGCGCCGAAAACCCAAGACCCAGTTTCAATCAAAAGGTCAACAACTTGCGATGTTAAATTTACGATTTTTTTCGTTGTTGGATGAACATGGATGTATTTAAACTCTAACTGCAAAGCATTATATTTTAACTGTACAAAGTATCTGTGCATGTAAAAGATCAATGTTTCACATGTTTATAGTTATATGTTGTGTCCTTACACGCAAGCCTATGTAAATGTATGGTTCGAATCGATTCCATATCATTCTTTTAGAAAGAAAGCAAGAATGCATAATTGTAGCCGTTTGACTGTATATTTAGGAAGCACTGCACGAATAACCACCTTTGTACCTATCTTATATATCTTTCCTCTTTCATTGGTTAGGAGAGGAAATAGTCCCAAAAATACTTTTCTATATATATAATCTGTTTCATGGTTCCGGCTAATGGAAATATCCGCAGGTTGTGATAGCGTATATTAATTCGATTGATATCTTCTTCTGTTGGGGAGGGGGGGGGAGGCAATGTATTAGCCTCTATTTAAATTTGCATGTGATAGAAAGCGGGACGTCGCTACAATAGACTTGTTGCATCCTAACGCCCCTCTAAATGCCTAACAGCAAAGTTCTCCTATTCTCTTACATCCCCTCCATCCCTTCCATCCCTCCCCCTCTCTCTCTCTCCTTCCATCTCTCTCTCTCTCTATAAAATTATATATATCACTCTATTTCTCTTTCTCTGTCTCTCTCTCTCTTTGTCTAATTCTATCTCTCTCATTTTAGTGTGTGTGTGTTTCTATCGGTTCGGGAAAATGCCCCTAAAGCAGGCGCTACCCATGTACCCCTAGTTATGCAACCAAGGCACTGAGTGTTGTATGCTTATTTGGTATATTGTGCAATTCCAACTGTTAATTAAAATGCACTCGTAGCGGTTTATTCCAATATCTTGATTATATTCAGCATTGAGTTACGGCTGACGAAGAACGAAGATATAGACATTTTTTATTCGAAATAAGGTATTCATGTAGCTCACAGCATAATGTGCAAAGAACACATCACATCACATCACATAATATCATACAACTGCAATCCTATTTCCTAAGAAATTACAATTGCATTAGAATTTGAATATGACTATGTAATATTTCTGATTGAGGTGTTTAGTGATGATATGAATACTAAAAACCGAAATATGTGTGCATTGTAAATCTTTAAAAAAAGGATCGGGCGGTCGATACTCAATTTTTCGCAATGAGATGTTTGTGTGTGTGTTGTAAAGTATTATCCATTTGAATTATTTCAAGTAATTAACAAATAATTTAAGAAGCATTTTAACTAGTGAAAATGCAACTAAATTTTATTTCTAATAATAGTAGAATGTTTATGAATTATTTACGTGCACTGTAGAAATCGGTTTTGTGTTATCACCCCCAATAATTGCATGCGACACTAGCGGACCATAATTGATTGCATCAAATAATCTGTTGCTGATTTCCTCAAAGTAAATTTGTCTAGACTTGATTCTATGGCTCAAGGCGACTTGGGATAACTGTTAATGAAGGGAAGGGTTGCTGACGCAATATGTTATTAATTCAACTCCTGCTACTGTGGAGAATTTACTGATAATAAGGAAAGGGTCGCGACATGATGTAAAACAAGGACATTGGATGGCCGCCATTGCTAGTCGTGTGGAGCCTCTATCTATTTTTGATATAGTGTGATCTTTTTCCGTTCCTTTTTTTTAAAAGGGGTCATGCAAGGACGTATCCATAATTTTAAGAAAGGATTTTTATTTCTCCCGTGACATGAATTGTTGCGTCCCGGAATTTGATTTTTTTTTCTCACAAAGAGTTTCGACTTCCCCTTGACCCTTGACCCCCCCCCCCACCTCCTCCTCCTCCTCTTTATCATAGTTATAGACAACGTTGCAAACTCAGATGCAACATTATTTTAATTCATAAAAAAATAAATTAATTGATGAAAATATTATATATTGTTTTCAAAAATTTTCAATTTTTCTCGTAATTTGTTATATTTTCCAGCAATAATCCTCTTTGTTTTATCTTGTTTCATCAATTCAATTCATTTATTTTTTATTTTAAAACGAGGTGAACACGAGGGGAAAAAACATCAATAAAATCAAAATATCAAATGATGGGATATACTCTTAAAAGCAAAGTGCCAGTGGACAGAGTCTCAGTTTTACAAAATGATAGTTAACGACACTACATATAATATAGGCAATATAGGCAATATAAGGCAAGATAGGCGATTAAAAAGGAATAAGGATGATGAATAAAGAATGAAAGTAATAGAGAGAGGGAGAGAGATAGGGAGAGAAAGAGAGTGAAGGCAGGAGATTAAAACAAATTGGGAAGAAAATTAATTTGTATATCTATTGATAGCAAACTCTTGAAACATTTATTGCAGATAACTTTAAATTTCGAGAGAGTTGAATTTTGTTTAATACTTTGGTATACACTCTCCACTATTCCACAACTTGATACATTTGATACTAAATTACAACACTACACTACAACACTAAAGATGGATAAATTAAATACCTCCTCTATCCCGCCAAAAATGAAAACAAGCGTGCCCCCAAAGAAACGAGATGTTTTCACGATGTTAATAGACGATTTAGAGCCTTTATTGTGTTTATCTCTAACACGAGAGGGCAGCGGTCACGTTTGGGCATATCCCACGGCTCTTGAGAGTAATACTCAATGTACGTTTGGCTAACATCTCATAAAACAACGACTGTAGGGCTTACAGAAGAAAAAATAAGCTATTTGTTCATTTATAATTATAATACACGGGGTATAATATTTTATCATGTAAACATTCCGATTAATGCTTCAAACAACAACCTGTTAACACTGAACTAACAATGTTCAGAATGATATCGTTTTAGAGAAGTACTTTTACATTTAAACAAAAGTTTGTTCTCAAATACTAAGTAAAAGATATGACGCAAAGAATAATAGTGATAATAATAAATAATTCATGTATGACGCAAAACACGTTATGTCGCTTTACGCATGGGAAGAAAAGAAAACAAAAGCAAATAAAAAATAGGTTGCTGAGTTCCTTTTATCTGTTTAACATTTGGAATAAGTGTAGAAGTAAAAACAAATTAGATTTTAATTTATGATGAACATTATTGCACCTTTGCTTTAATATGTAGATTTGAAGACATTAATTCCAGACAGGGGTATAGATAGAATATTCTAAGCCTGTGGTTTTTGTAAAGTAAGTTCGTTTCTCTTCGCGGAGTATTTATTTGCCTTTAATTTCGCCAGATTCGCAAAGAAATGTGGGGCATAATGAACAAATACTGTAGAAAGACTGCGATTGGCTTTATGTATTTGTTTTAATCGTTATTACTGTTTTAACAGATTTACAGAAAATGGTTTACAGATTTTTTTCTAATTCCATAGCACATACGAACACAATCAGCTCGTGTACCTAGATAATTATATAATAAACAAAATAATACATCATAAATTACAACAACAAAACAATTTAACTGTTCTGGTTAGGAAATAATGTGAATGTACGTTATCTAGTAGAATCGGAGTCGCCTCTAAATCTGTGATTCTGTTTGAAGGTACTGACGCACATACATTGTCAGACTCATGACGTGTTTTGTCGAGTGGCTCCATTTTTAGGTAGTGGCCCCCCTGCTGAGTGCCCCGTCTTCATGACATCATGAATCGGTTTGTTCTGGGTGCCCTTTGAGGGTTGGGGCTACTCGAGTTGAGAAGTGAAGTGAGATCTTATCTGTGAGGACTCGTGAAATGCTATAAAATGGGAGAGAATAAACGTCGATTTGTAAGAAAGCGTTTCTTCTTTGCATTTCAACGCAAGAAGCCATTGGTCGATCACGGTTTCTTGTAAAATGTCTCATTCCCCCCTAAGAACGGATGAATGTCATCAATAATCAGTTTGTTCTAGATGCCCATTGGGGGTAAGGGGTTACTTGAGTTAATTCATTAACCCTAATAAGGCCGGGGGGGCATTATGCCCCCCCCCCCCTCCACGATTGTTCTGATTGTACGGGAACGCATATGGATGGCGCCCCGCCGCACAGTGGGCCAGGGAGGAACCAAAGTGCGCCAAAACTAAGTTTGGGTGATTTATTTTTTTCAATTTTTTTCTTGCCCAGTTGAAAGGTAATACATAGAGGAATACCTCAGTGAAATATTTGATTCCGGAATGCCCAATAAAGGTATAAATTTACTACTTCAAACAGCAAAATCCTACATATTCACAGTTTTAGTGCAAAAGTGACTTATTTTATAAATCTTTCAATTCAACATGAAGTTTTTAAGTTATTGATATGAAATTGCTCTCACATATTCCTGATAGTTCATTTCGTTGAATGAATGGGTTAAAATTAATAGAAACACAATCTTCATGATATATTATAGGGTAATTCATTGAAAAATGGACTAATTATCCATGTTTTTTATAAATCCAGAAGAAATGTTTAGATCTCCACGGTGTACCGCTTAAATTTTAATACCACCATTTTCTCTGATGTCTAAGCTTCAAGTTGATAACAAATTTGGCTGCCCGATCTTGCCCGTTGTTATGTTAGAGCCGATTTCCCTTGCCACATTGCCCCGAAAAATGTTGGTTTTTGGGGTCTGCGGCTGAATCATGAAGGATTCGCGGTCATAAATCACTGCCCGAGGGGGCGCGTGACACTTGTTCTGACACCGTGGACCAAAATAAACACATTTTTCGGGGCAATGTTGCAAGGAAAACGGCTCTAACATAATAACGGGCAGAATCGGGCAGCCAAATCTGGTATCAACTTAAAGCTTAGACATCAGAGAAAATGTTGGTAATAAAATTTAAGCGAAAATCCATGGAAATTCAAACATTTCCTCTGGATTTATAAAAAATAAATCCCCAAACATGAGTTTTGGCGCACTTTGGTTCCTCCCTGGCCCACTGTGCGCCGCTCGCTGACTTTTTTCTTTCTGAGTCTTGCGCATCTTAAAAAAAAAATAAAAAAAATCGGACCTACAGTTACAAGGTCACGTGACTTTTTGTCTTTGCATGTCAGCCCGATAATCGCTCATTTTTGTGACTTGTGTACAAAGCATATGGAAATGTCATTTTTCCTAAAAATAAATCAAACAATGATTATTGGGTCTTGTTTAAAGTTTAGGTGGTTGTTATGGGAGTCAAAATTGTTGAATTGTAGTAAGGAATGAAATAAAACAACAAAAACAATAAAATACATAAGTTAAAAAAACAACGAAATACATAAGAAATTATCAAAACCAGAGATAACATAAGGAATAAGCTGACTCTTCCAATTTTTTTTTTGTATTATTATTCCAAATGGTCTAATGAATATAATTATGTAGTGAAAAAGAATGCTTAAATATGAATAATATATGATTTATGGGTAAAAAAGTGATTTTATGACCTTATTTGCATAAATTACCATATATATGCAAATAAATGAATTTTTCAAAAAATTGAAATTACCATATTATTCTATACACTTCACTTGACATGCGTGCAAATTTTCGCGGAGATCTTAAAGGGGCCATAATGCCCCCCGGCCGTACTAAGACCTCAAATAGCCCGGCCTTTTTAGGGTTAAGTGGGATTTTATCTAAGGGACTTGTGAAAGTTGAAACGGCATGGGTATTGCATTTCAACACTTAGTGAGCCATTATTTGATCATAATTTCGATGTAGAATGACCCCCATCTCTTCAACAACAAAAAATTCCACGGTCACACGAAAAGTCTCCTCGAGGGCAATTTCAGTACCTTAAAGGTACTATGTCCCTTTTGCAGCCAACCTCAAATTCTGTAGAACTTTGCAGGAATTATGAATATGTCATGACTTGTATGTCCTATCTGTGAAATTTAAACGTTAGCAGTGTCCTCATATTCAAATTATGCAAGGAAAACCGTTTACTTGCTAGACTTCACTGTCAGACACTATTGAGTGACTGGCTGGCTTTTTTTCTTCTTTGGTAATAACATACATGAAAAGAGTTGTAAAGGGTACATGAGCATTTGTCTACATCAATAACCCACTTCTTGTGATGGCCAATATTAAACTGATTGAATCTTTGCGCAGCATAAAACGTATGACCTTTCGGTACAAATGTCTGAAAATCAAGACTATTACTTTTAAGCTCTACAGCCCTAAAGTCGATTTGACAACTAATAGTCGTTATTTTCCCACTTGAAGATATTTTCGAGCACCACCGTTTTTAGGGAAGTTCTCTATTAGTATTATCTTTCAAATGCAGTTGGAATTTAACTTTTTTCATTTTTTGGGCCTGCAAATGGGACATAGTACCTTTAATGTAGATCTTGACATAGAAAATCATGTTCGGATTACCTCTTTAATACGTCATTGTAATGTTTGCTCATTTAATAATAATAATAATATTTAGCTTTTGTATAGCGCTTAATACAAATGTCTCTAAGCGCTTTACAAAATAATATACTATTACCCCGGTCATTTCAATAAGTGATGGCCAATGCTACACTAAGTTGAAGTCTCTAAAGTCTCTTCGATCGTGATTTATATCAATCATGACTTATATCAAAGATGTGAAGCCTGTCCGGTGTCAGAGTGTTGACTTACCAGTTATTGACGTAACGGCCCTGCACAACTACGGCCCGAGATGCCCATCAAGAATGTTTCACACGATGCGTCATTTACCTGACGTACGAATGCGTCAGCCCGGCGCGGTATTTGACGCACCGAGCCAGAGTGACATTAGAAACAGAGTGAATGAAAATTTAATATTGCAAATATTGTTTCTAAAGGCGTATGCGCTAATTGTCTTAAACGGCTTTATTAGCGCAGTTAATAACACAATTGAAAATGATGCTTCTATTGCAAGGGGCATGACTGACATTCATATTGATAATACTGTTGCATAATAATACTCGAATGAATACTCCTGAGGAGTGTTTCACAAAGACTAAGATCGACTTTAGGTTGGACTTCTATGGCAGGCCATTAATGCCACTGGCTGCTCTAACCATTATGATCTTTAGATACTATTTTTTCCTTCAACAATGAACTATAACAAATGCACATTCTGTAGATTTGTGAGCATGATTTGTACTTCCCTTGAGAGACCAATGCCAGTAAATGGTGAGAGTAAACAGTGGCATTAACAGCCTGCCATAGTTAAGTCCAACTCGACTGTCTTCGCCATCTCTAGTGAGGTGTCAAATGACATGTTTAGTTATCCAATCAATGTCTACTACAAATGTCATTCCACGTGATACGATCTTCACTGCTGATCATCATAGAAAATACGATTGTGCGCATGCGTGCGTTGAAATGGAATGCCATGAGATAACAGACGTCTCACTTGCTCTCTTACAACACTAAGTAGAATGTCGTAAGCATAACCGTTATCTAAGTTCAAAGGCTAGCCGACGTCACGGCGAGCCGGGCGGCGTTATTTTTTTCGGCGGCACAGATTGGGGTTAGGTGCGTGTTGAGCCTATGGGAAATTTTAGGGTTAGGGTTAGGATTAGGGTTAGGGTTAGGGTTAAATCAAGACGCCTTAAAAAAAAAAAAGCCCCAATCTGTGCCGCAGATAAAATGACGCAGCCGGGCGCAAATATTTTTATCGTAGGATGGCAAGTGAAGGTCATGGATTAGGCCGGCGCCTATGTAACGCATTGTCGACCACCTCAATTAATTAATGCTTTTAATATGATTATAAATACACTTAATGTATGCAATAGAGAAAACAAAAGTGAACATAAATAATGATAGAATAAATCGATTGGGATGTATATGATCCCTTTGAGATGATGCGAGAGTAGTGCTTTCATCTGCTCAATATCGCTTACCTCAGACCAATTATAATTTCGAACATCCAATACCCGGACTATTTATGAGATCATGTACGATGTACATAGCTTTATTAGAGGGATGTATGTAGGTAGGTACACCTACTTTTTACTTGTAAGCTATTATACTTACGGAATGTTAGGGCGTCTTCAAATTTGTTGCGATGCCCCCCCCCCCCCCCCTCTAAAATAAAAATGACACACCTGGGATTTGTTTATTCCCCTCCTTCTTTTTCCCTGTCCTTCCCCCCTCCCCCTCTACCCCTTCAATATTGTCTGTCAATTTTTGTTTTGACCGACACCCCTCCCCCCCCCCCTCTTTTTCTCTTTGTCAGACGATCTGGGCATATTTTGCACATATATCGTAAATTGTTTTAAGAACTCTGTCATTAATACACAATCACAAATTCATGTTCATGTTCAATATGTCACCTGATCTTATGGGATCTTATTAATCAGCGCTTTTTATTGCCTTGCAAGCAGTATACGATCAGTTTGGCATGACCTTTGACCATGAGTCTGTCTCTCCCCCCCCCCCCCACCCCCTCTTATGAATACCATTACAATTACGTGTTAGCGATCGTCAGTACTGCTGGTTTGAATTATACTCTCAGTGGGGTTATTTTCGGTGGGGTTACCCCCATACCTTCGTGTCTTATCAAACAATAAATAAGCCAGGTCCTATCTATTACCTACCGGATGCCCTAGTGACAGCAATGGATACGATGCAAATTCTCCGTGTATACCTGACCGTCTAAGAAGCTCAGGTGTAAACATCTTAAAGGAGCTTTGGTATTTTGTAAAAGAAATATGCTCTCGCAAACCGTCTTAGAGTTTGGCATTAGTGCACTGTTCTTGATGTCATAGTGAAACAAACATTCACATTCATAAAGTTTTCAATTTTCAATTTGATGAGGGAAATTATGCTAACGATGAATAAAACGCGTCCCTTTTGCTTGCAGGGTTAGATATGAACAGACTATATAGTACGTTTACATCTGCGCCTGATTGTTTTTCTTCATTTTGTCATCAGTTGAAAACTTCGATGATATAACTCACCCAAGTATTTCTCTACCCTCCTACGATTCTTTTTTTCATCTCTATCTCTCTCTCTCCCCCTTTCACTTTGTCTATCTCGCTCTCTAGCGTTTCATCGGTTTATACGTGTGTTTTTCTCTTCCCTCTCTTTGTCTCTCCACTTTCTTCCTGTTTATCCCTTCCCCTTCTTATTTCTATTTTCTCCATTTCTCTTTCTGTCTCTTTCTTTAGACACAATTATGCGCCTCTCTCTCTCTCTCTTGCTCTCTTTCTTCCTCGTTGTCTCTCTCTTTCACACGTCCATTGATTTTCTGTTAGTTTTTAAGAAGATTTCTTGATTTATCAACCTTGTCTTTTAACTTAGTAACTTAACTTAGTAACTTTTAACTTAGCTTAGTAACTCAAAACCAGCCTTAATGGTTTATAAAGAGTAAATTAAGATAATATTGATAAGAATATTTGAAATTATAGTAATGAAAACAAGAATGTTAAGAAGTAGAAAAATAATATGAAAATTATAACATTGTTAATTACAAAAATACCAATAACAATAGGATATATATAGCGCCTTTTGTTCTTCTTCATTGTTTACTTAAATCAGAGAAAATGTACAAAACTACTGTTTTTTGTTGTTTCTATATTCACTTTTTTGTAATTTATTTTGTTTTTGTAGTTTTGTATGTTTTGTTTGTTCAGAGTTAGTAAGAACAGGTCAAACTGTGGTTGTAGATAATTCGTTCGTTATGTATGATTCTGATTACGCCAGGCATTCCAATCAGTCCTTTGATGAACAATTTTCCCATTTTCTTTTTCATTTCTTGAGAAATTATCTCTTTTTTGAATTGCTATTGGCAGTAATGATACTGCACAATCCAAAATGAACCATCTGGAGTTGTTTGTATTTTGTTGTTGGTGCCATTAAGAAATGATCGAGATAACTTCTTTTCTGTTATAGATGTAGATTTTTTTTTGTATTGGAATGGGGTTTGAAACTTGTACATGGATATTGCAAGTATGAAATTATTAAGTTTTAAGCGATGGCAATTATTATCAGGTTTTGTTTGTTCTTCTGACGTATACTTTTTTGTCAGGAAAAATAAACCCACAAAGTATAACAAAAAAGTATTCTGATTATTTATAGAGGAGACATGGACATTAAAGCTATTTAAATCGATGCAACCATAGTCCAATGACCATATCACAGCGATTTTTATTCATCAACAATTATGAACGACCGTGCTTGGTAAAATTGCTGCGGTATTTGTTTAAATTGACGGGTCAAAAGTGTTGTACCTCTACACGTATATCACTGATTGTGTCTTTAAAACAGCCTTCGAAGCAATCGACGCGGTGTCGCTTTATTAGCTTCAATTACCTCGTGCCCTTTAATCCCTAGCTCGAGCCTCTGCATCGCATCGGAAATCCGCCATTAATGTCTCGACTTGACCTATGCCGGTAGATTCCCCACATGCCTACGGAATAGAGAGACAGATACTATGGCGTAACACAAGGGGCACGGGGCCTATCCCCCTTTGAATGGTGATGACATTTAAAACAAAAAAACAAGAGAAAAGAGATAACAGGAGGACGAGAAGAGAAGATGCTTGGACCATTTCCCGCACCTTCATCCTAAACACTAAGCCTGGTGAAATCACCATTCATTTTCCGAGTACCCCCCTCCCCCAATCGTGCTAGTGCCCCCTCGATGAATGGACTCACTCTATACCACTGGACGGAGAAATAGAGATGGTTTCGGGTTTACTAAGGTAGCAACATCAACACCATGAACATGATCGTAAGCTGTATTATCATTTGATGTACAACACGGCTATAAAAAAGGTCTATTGAAATGATGATGAGACGTTGTCGAATAGGAATGGGCTAATATATTGTTGATTGGATCTGTATCTCTATAGGCAATCGTTATTGACATGAAGGTATAACATTACTCTTCGCTTTGAAGCGTTTACAGTCAATTGCGTATATACGAGCGGCAGCGGGGCAATTTATCCCCTCCCCATCGAATTGTGAAAATGATAAAAAGAGAAAAGGATAGAACAGAAAGAAGGGGAAAGGAAACGTGGAAGAGAGAGAGAGATATGTAAATTCTGCTAGACCTTGTTAATTTAATTGAACTAAACTAGTAACTAGTAGGACCGGTAACCCCCCCCCCCCCCCCTAATGCTATCGCTCCCTCTTTAGATGTTTTTATGCTACGCCACTGTTACAACATAATTCCTTCATTATTATTCTTGTGTCGTTCAACAGGAACAAGAATTTATTTTCCTGACGATGTAATATATATTTTCGGATACCACGAAAACAATGTTTCAACTCGTATGAAGATCGATTCCAAGTTCTACATTTAAGACATTCTGCATGTAAAATACAAAACATGAAAACTCAAAACCAAGATAAATATAATTAGAATGATAATTATCATGATTACTACACAGGTTAGAGAGTTTAGTTAAATCTGACACCTTATACACTTTTGATATAGCAAAATACAGTAAGAAAACTGTACGGCTATAAATATTTATTATACATTTATATAATATTATACAATCAATATATATTTATGAATATTTACTCTAGTAAATGTGTTTTTCAAAATATTGTTAGCCTGTTTAGTAATGCAGGTCTTGTAAAAAAGCCCTCAAAAAGCAGTACTAAAATACTAATGTGCGATTTAATAGTTTACTACATTCATAACTATTCATGAATAATCTGTAATATATTTCATTTCATTTGACTTTTCTTTGTCGGTCACTTCAAATAAAGTTTGTAACGAATTTGTGATACATAATTTTTAAAATGCAGATAGATATCACTGATTCTTTTTTACTTTGTTGTTTACTTATAAATCCTTTTCAAATGGTTTCTGGATAAAGATATCTGAAAGGTCTCAATTTCGAATGAAAACCCTCTAGCTATACACCCACCACGAATATTTGCATTTTTAAACCACTTTTAAATTGCAAAATGTGATGCCATCAATTATATACATAAAAAGCTCGTGTATTTTGTTGTAATGTCTCTATGAAAAAAAATCATCTGATTTCTGTAAATTCAGTTTAACAATAGCAAGCATTTGTGACCTCCTCCCTTACATGGAGTATGAAAAAAATGAAAGGTGAAAAAAGTTATTTGTATTGGGGCAAGGATGGATTGTCCATGCACGAGCTATCGGCATGCCTGTGTCAAAATTAACGTAGAGTTGCATACTACATGTAATTTGTTTGGATCCAGAAAAGCATTAACTCTAATATGCTTGATTACAGAGTTAAGGACCTTCTTGCTTCGAAGAGACAAACTATGCGCACAAATTTGTAAAACCTCTCATTTTGCAGTGTAGTGTGCTTCGGCGCCTGCAGCGATGCCACTAGTTTGGAGTTTCTTTCGATAATATTAAACTGAAATTTATCGGAAATTCATAGATGAGGACATAACACTACATGACATATTATCATTTCATACAAGTTTAGCAGAATCAGAATATATCCCACAATGTCCACTACAATTTCGTTTTCGCTATAATTCATGTATAATTTAAGATCATCTCTGAGAGAAGTAATAACTGGTGCGGTTGGCTTGATAATAAAGTTTAGTCGTAATCACAGCCGAGAGGTTGATAGGGCGACATGTCACTGTAAATAGACAATCCACCGGCAGCATTCATTAAGACCGGCTAAAGTGGGTTTATTTAATTAACCAGAAAGGTGCACGCTAGACGCTTTACTCCGCGAAGAGACGACGCTTGGAGGAAAAAGAGAAGAGGGGGAAAGGAAATGGAATGAGGACTGAGGGATGGAATGGATGAGAGAGAATCATTGAGATGTGAGGTTGATTGACTTAGGATGCATGGGGTAGGCCTTGAGGTCTTCGGCTACGTAATTTCACACAAGATTTCATATTAGAATATGCTTTATAGAGATCTTTTATAGTACCAAAACGATACATTGCCACATAATGCCAATCCAAACTATCCCAACTTTCCAGGCATCTTGATGACTGTTAGAGACAGTTAGCCTATTGGGTATTAATGAAACTGGAATCGCCTCCAAAGAGACAGATGTATAATGTTGTTATATGATTGTCAGTTATTATGTTGTATACATAAATAAAAACAAGAACAAAAATGAAAGCAAAAACAAACAAACAAAATAGAAACAAAATAAACAGTTGGTAACGTTTTTTTAGGTCTTGTGGATACAGCAAAAAGAACATATTCGTTAAAGAGAGAGAAAAAATCCTACGAGTCCATCAATAATTTGACAAATATTAGACAGTAATACTCAAAATATTTAACTTAGGCCTATATAAGACAGTCACAAAATCACTCGCCATTAGTGGCACGTTATGATTACAGTAATGGACAATCATTGAAATTCCTGCTCGAAATCATTGCAAATTTTGTTTGGCCTTGGCCTACTGGTTATTAGAGAACTAAACTTTTGATTATCCACGTTCATAATGAAAACTACACCTGTTTGAGAGCCTTTTGATTTACACGACAGTAATACATACATCCATCAATGTCTTTATTACAGCGGCATAGCGTACGTCCAGCCAGTGAGTGAGGGGGTACCTGTGTCAAGGGAGGGGGCACTGTTCTTAATAGATAGTTCTTAATAGATCGTTTCTTAATTAAATACAAGGGGCCACCTAGTAAGGGTAGACTATATAGGGAAGGGATCACAATAAATTCTCCACCTTATTAACTTGCTTGATTTTCCCTCTCCCTTTCTCTATTCCCTTACTTTTCCGGGGCGTCGGGTTTGTGCCCCATACCTCCGTGATATCCTCAGACTTTATATAAAGCTTAAGCAAAGTGTTTCTGCTCTTCATGGTTGTACCTCTGCAATCCACATATATTTTGATGACAGATAGGCTACAATGTTACTTACAGGACACTTTGTGCCATATAATGTTACCCGTGTTTGAAGCGGGAACCGACCCCCTACATGTAATATACTGAGTCCCATTACAAAATCCTCTGGTCTACGATGTCATTGTTGCAATATTAATAGGCCTCTGTATTGCAATCATTTGACAGACAATATGAGAGATATTACAGACTGTTTGTTTCGTCAGGCTCCTCAATTTAACGTCTTCCACGACCTGCTGTAGTATTGATGTATGTACGCTACTGTACATGAAGACTTGGGCATTCCTCAACATAAATCACAGAGGCGCGAACTCACAGCGTACGTCATTTCAACACGAGCTAAACGACATTGTTTCGGTAACGAGCCGTTGAATAGGTGAGGAGAGAAAGAGAGATATGGGGACATGGAGATAGAGAGAAGAGAGAAATAGAGTGGTCGTAATCATTACTTGAGAGTTAAGTCGACGAGCGAACAGGCTGAATGGACTTCGTCGACACGCGACTGGACGAGGTAGGATGGAAACATGATTACCAATGCGTGGGACTGCACGGTTCATTTCCCACGCGAGTGGTAAATGGGCACCAGTTGCATTTAGGCGCTCAAAGTGATGGGTCAAACCACACAACTGGACTTCATTTTCCTTCATATTATCAGTGCGTTGGAAATATCTCATTTGGCTTTTTCGTGCTTTAGTCGCCTCTGATTGGGTAGACGGCGGACCGAAAGTGGAATTTTTAATTTGGATTATTTCGAATCATGCGGTCACACCATGGGACAACACCGCCCCTCCACTCACCTAAAACCCAAAGATGACAAACCGATTCCAACCATTGTTGTAAGTATTGCTTCCTTTATTTATAACGATGCTTAAAATGTTGAACGACACTTGCTCCTGCGATAAATTGCTCGGCATCCATTTCCTACACTAACTGAATGTTTAACTTCAACCCTGGACCCTGAATCTATACTTAACCCTTACCTAAAACCCAAAAGTAACCCTAACCCTAACCATATATCTTTGACCAAATAAATCCTGAAGAAAATGGCACCAGAGCAATTCTATGCCACCTAGGGCCTAAACCTGACATGGAATTGAGTCAACGTGATTCGATATAAACTATTAATTCATCATCCCAATGCAGTTACATTGATAATATTTCATCATTATTTTCAAGATATCTTTTGGTGAAAATACTGCATCCGGGAATTTATAGAGTATTCGCGATGGTTAGAATAATCATTTACTAGATTGTCATTTTGTAACTTCCATTATCTTTATGATAATTATCTGTCATTGGAGGCTATACAACCCAGTCACATCGCAAACCATCTCAAACCCGACAGCTTACCCACAGTGTTGGTCTATTCGCGCTAATGTAATTCAGTCTCTGATCACTCCCAGGTGTTGGTGTCATCAATGTGACATGAACATGAAAAACACTATATTGGATATGACTGAACTGGTTACATTTTCATAGAATGAAGGGTTTCGGAAAGATTCCTGCTTGAATTTACCTGCGCTTAGAAGAGAACCCTGTCTTTTCCACGAAGGCGAACGACTAAAATCATTATTGTAATTAAGTCTCCTCGGTAAAGTAATACGGGCGACGGGGCGAGGTATTTCCAATGGTGGTGTGTCTCATTACTTTCCATTATGTTTTATTATTACCTTTAGTTGAGGAACAAAATGGACAACGAAATTAAAATTTGAGCATTCGCTTTCCCGTACATTAGTACTTAAACATATTGACAACTTCTTTGAAATTACCCCCATGTCATATCTTTTAAGATGATAGCCAACAAGAGAGACTCTATCGTATTTGTAAAGACAAATATTAGCTACATTACAGCTTTGATATATACTAGCTTCTTCGGCAATAATAAGTATTTGTCTGTAGATTATCGTTAATATAAAAACATGGCGTGCGCTGAGAGTTTTAGTCGATGGGTGAATATGTTTCCCTCACAATCGGTATGTTTATTGTAGAAGTGTAAAGTGATAGTGTGCCAGTGTATAGGTCTGTTTACATTATGTTCCAAATATTACGATGTTCGGATCGAACTGTGAACGAAACTACTGTAGACGGAACACTGAATAAAGTTATGGAATGAACCGCGCAGGTTTTAAATGAAATCGTGAAAAAGAAATATGACTGTGTAATGAGCTTCGATTTTCCTTGTGTAGCTGATGTCCAAATGTGCTACATTTTTTGGTTACAAATCGAGACAATTTAAATCCATAAATTTGAAAGATATACCCTTTTCCATTATTATCATTCAAAGGAATGCTTTTATAAGCCTACACCCAGTGCTCCTGCAACTACAGTATTACAACATGACATGCATTCTTAATGCAATCTAAGTTACCTGTGCCTGCCTTCCCCTTCCAAAGAACATGACATCGCCTAAAAGATATACGTCTGCAAGACTAATCTAACATCGGCCTACATGGCACATCTTGAAATCATCTTAAATAAGTTGTGACAACCATAAATTTGAAAAGAGTAGTCTATACGCGATATTGATTCACGCTACAGAAAAATATTGCATATTTTGATTTATTTGCAGACATCTAGGCTAATTCTTCAGTCGGCAGGCTTTTATCGAAACTCAAAGGACGATCCTTTGGCCCGTATACGTAGAGCAGATTCTGTTTTAAGAAAGGGTCTCCTACTCGAGGTTTTGTATAAATGCGTAAAGGATACTTTCATTATCTTGTCATTGAATAGATATACAAAATTAGAGGGATGTTAAAGGGGGACGGGAGAGAAGAGATGGAGAGAGGGTGGGAGGAGGAGAGAAGAGACATAGAGATTGGGAAGAGAGCAGGGAAAATACAGTCATGTAGAGAGAAAGCGACAGTTAGATAAAAAGACAGAGAAGGAGATGTCAAACAGAAAGAAGAAGAGATTAAGAAAGAAAGAAATAGAAGTGGAGAGATAGAGAGAGAATGAAGGGAGAGCAAAATGAAGAGAGTAAGAGAGAGAGAAAAAAAAGAATATACAGTGCGTCCCAGAAAAAACGAAACCGAGAAGTATCGATGTTGTATCATAACTTAATCACAACCATAATTAATGAATGATACATATTTGGAAAGCTGAGAATCTCCTCTTTTAGTTGATACTACTCCCGTGATGCATATTTTCACGCATGAGTGATTAATGGCAATTTGAAGGAAGGAAACCAAAAAGTAATTTGGCGGGCGGTATCTGAATTTCAAAGCAAAATTCATATTTCTAGAAAGTTGAGTTTCTGCCCTTTCATATGACACCTCAATCAAGAAAAATGAGACAGGAATAACAAAGTTCTGTTTGTTTAAAGTAGCCCTTACATTTTCATAATTTTAACAAACGAATTCGTTTTCACTGGGTGCCTGCCGTAGCAAAAAGCAGATTTGACAAAAGACTCAACTCCGTTTCGTTGACAATCAGCCATGCATGAAGACTCTCGGCTACGGCTGATTGTCAACGAAACGGAGTTAAGTCTTTTGTTAATTTCGTTTATTGATACGGCAGGCAGCCAGTGAAAACGAATTCGTTTAATAAAATTATGGAAATGCAAGCACTACTTTAAACAGACAGAACTTTGTCATTCCTCGCTCATTTTTCCTGATTGAGGTGTCATAAGAAAGGGCAGAAACTCAACTTTCTAGAAATGTGACTTTTTCTTCGAAATTCAGTTACCGCCCGCCAAAATCTTTTTGGTTTCCTTCCTTCAAATTGCTTTTAATCACTCATGCGTATATGATATATATGCATCACGGGAGTAGCACCAACTGAAAGAGGAGATTCTAAGCTTTCCAAATATGTATCATTCATTAATTATGGTTGTGATTAAGTTATGATAGAACATCGATACTTCTCGGTTTCGTTTTTTCTGGGACGCACTGTATATATAGAGAGAGAGAATAAATAGAGAGAGGGGGAATGAATAGATATAGAGAAAGAGGAATGACGAGAGGAAGAGAGAGAGAGAGAGAGAGAGATAGAGAGAGATGGTGGAGCTAGACTGGAGAGCTACTTCGGGTAATAGAATTTATAATATATGCAAGGACAAAAAACAAATTGCCCTGTCAATAAGAAAGAGAGACAAGATGAGAGAGGATCTGAAAGTCGAACAAGATTAGGGTAGACTTTGCAATCATGATATTTAACACGAAGCAACATAGTTACTGAAATCAGCTCTTATTTTGATATCGTTACACTTTTAGGATTTGATAAAAACAAGTTTAAATTGCATGGAGTATGTTCATATCTAACGTAGAAGGGCCCCAAACCAAACCCCCACAATTAACTGCAATTCACGTAATCGTTAAAACTTGGTATTACTATAGCAAACCAATTGACAAATTCTAAACTCGGTTGGTCTCTAAACATTTTGCACCTAAATTGGCATATCGCATCCAATGAAATTTACCAACGCCTCATAAATTGAAGATGTGTGTGTGTGTGTGGGGGGGGGGGGGGGGGTGGGGGGAGTGAGTACAAATTGAAAGGGATGGGTATGAAATATAACATAGTAAGTGGTAATTTGTCTTATAATCTTGAAACTGATATTTTCTTTCTTTTTACTTCGTTCTACCCCCTAATTAATTTCCTCCTGACTTTCTATATTACACTTTCTCAAACAACAAATTACATTAATATAACAAATGGCAAATGTTATGCGGACAACGTACGCTCTCAGAAAATGTTATCGCCTTGCATGGTATGCTGTCATGAATCTGTAAAGAGAATTCAACTGTCTTCAAAGTGTTGTTCACGGATTATTTGCTATAAGATGAGACTAACTGAAAATTATTACCTTCTATCTTTCAAACCCAGGAGATTTGTGAGCCGGAAACGAGATGCGAAGGTTTGAAGCTCTGAAAATTGCTTTCTTGTTATTAAACCTATAAACGATTTCGGAATACTTTGTTTTAAGAATAAGAACCCAGATTGAGAGCGAGTGTGCTTTGTAGGTTGAGATGGGAGAGAGGGAGGGGGGGGGGGGGGGCGCAGCGTTAGGTCTTTTTTACGCCACATGCTCTGGCTACAATAAAATTACTCCTTGGTAAATAACCTACACCAACCAAGTTCTCCTTATCTGGAATTTCAATTTCATAATACCTAACTTTAACCGTAACCCTAACCGTTACCTGATTCTAAAACCCAATTGCAACCCTAAACCTAACTCTATCATTGACTCAATAGAGCGAGGACAATATAATTGTTGCTGGCGGAAGATTTCACGAGTCGCAGGCTCGTTAATGCTAAACTGTTTATGCTGAGGCGTGAATATGAGAAAAGAATGTGCAATATTTTACATTTATTCACAGCTTTCAAAATCGCTTGTGGTAAATGAGGAAATAATTATATCCTCATCCCTTTTTAAAACCTTCTATGATCGAACTTCAAATCGTATTAAGAGTATTAACCTTGAGTGATATCCATACCATCCTAATCTTCTAGAATTCAGACCCATTCCTTCTTCCAGTGCTATATCAGTTGCGTATTTTGCAAAGGGTTAAGCCAGTCTTCAGCCCCTCATTTAAAAGCCCATGAAACAAACATACTAAGATTTGAAACGAAACAGGGGCAGCTAAGTTACGCCCAAAATATATGAATGTATGGATTCACTGCTTGATAGTGTGTCTCTTTACCGTAACCGCAAAGAGACAATAAAATGGGATTCCCTCCTTGTCATCAAAACCAGTTTCAATAATTTTGAAGGAAAATGCTCCAGATACCAGAATTATGTAACTTATGAATGTACGCATCAATCTGCTAAAACAATGTACACATTGAAGTTTATAGGAGTATGGAAATATAGATAGAGTTCAAAGTGTTATCTAGAAATGAGAGTTTAGATCCTCCCTTTTAAAGGCATCGTTAAAATGTTAAATCTGAGATGCATGACCCTACGTGTTATCAGCGTAAGATATGGTGTAATATTGAAGCCCTAAACCAAAATTGCGTTTCAAAATCATCATGAAGTGCCTCAAAAAACTAAACATCGTTGAGTGACTGGTTTTACCATACTCATTTTCCCCAATAGGCTGTAGTGTTATGAAAACCGTTATAGGAAAACGCAAACTGAAATTTCGATTTTCAATCATAAATATCTTGAAAATTCAGACGGGCGATCGGCCTGTAAAAGTCATGGGATTCCTGAATGACCTAAATGTTTATAATTATGATTGCAGCATGAGCTATATCAAGGATTTTGTTTAAGGATCTGAGACAAAGTTACCGAATCCCTTTAAAGAATAGTGCACGGAAACATAAATAAGATGAAAAGTGGTCAAATCGGAACGTCTGTAGAACAATAAATTGAAGAAAGGGATGACTTCGAAACACAAAATGGCATTTTCAAAATCTCCCCTTTTCTCACTAAACGTTATGTACCATCATCAATTTATTTTCTTTAGGAGAAGTTATGATCATGAATTATTGTACTTATGGATAGTTTTATTTTTCCATCTTTGTAATCCATTTCCATATCATCCATACAATGAACTGTTTGTTACAAAGTGAATGAGGATAGCACTATATTTTTAGCCACGAAAGCAATGCGCGTCATGGTTATACCAATTTATATCCACCTAAATATAGGCCAGTTCAAAATGATGGCAATTTAATTGTGCGGCTCGTTATACAGTACGTCCAAGCTAGCCCCTTGCATACTAGGGGGCATGCCAGTAGATGAGTTACCCCCGTTCAGCCTACCCCAAATCGTATAGCTATACCTACCTCCAACGTCTAATAAAACGTTATTATGGCGAAACGCGTGATTGAGCAGAGATTCGAAGGAAAACTCGAAAAGGAATCAAGGTCCCGGTCTAATCTGAACGTAGTCTCATACGGACAGCGTATAATTTGGCGAGACCTACAGGTATCGTAAACGATCAATAATGATTGACCAACTGTCGTGTCGACTGACTTCTTAAAAATTACTTTTTTGGTACGATGTTATCCAGTCTGCATTCTCCTTTCACTAAACGGATGATGATTCTTTATACGATGTTTCTTCATACGAGTTTTGTACACAATAATTTGGTCTAGTCTAAACGGGCTCTTAGTCACCATGAGTACGTGGATGAATGCGAAGGAGATCGACAATCGTTATCGAGTGACTTCGAGTTACCTCGCATTCAATACGCCCGAACCTCCACCTTCAATCGATACCAATTGGCCGGTGGTAGTTTGTGGCACGCAGGCTCGATCTCATGATTTCTTCAAAGACAGGGGGAAAAGGAAAAGGGGAGGTTGCTATGACAATGGAAATCAGATTTTTGATTGTATCTCGAATTCAGAAATCAAGTGCATTATTATGTGTGAAAACGAACGTTTATCAGTAGCTCAAACCTGCATGATTATCATCATCGGTTTGCAGATTTTGGGCTCTACTTTAAATGATCATTTTGTCCACCCCCTCCTTTAACAAATAGTTTTGTACATTTGATTTATTTGTATTATTTGAATTTAACAGGAGATAATTCTCGTAAAAACTAAATAAATTGTGAAATTTTATAGTGAAATTGTTTAAATCCGTTACGCTAAGTGTTGCATAACAGATTGGTCTTACAATTCTTTGCTCCCTCCCTCCTTCCCCTAAAATAGTTCCTGAATCAAAATTTTGTTGGAATTTATCAGCCTCGTGTAATTTGTGTCATAATAGTTTTATCTGTATGTATTCTCTGCCATAGAGTAATACTCGTTATATCTCCGTTTGATTGCCCCGTCTTCAATATTTCTTTTGATCTCCATGATATTACTATAAACCACATTCCCACATTGTTACAGAAAAGGATTAAAGTAAGAATAAAATGCGCAATCATTTCTACACCACGTTGAAAGCCAATCATTATACGTACGAGTCTGAGATTTGTCATATAATGATAATTGCAGTTGTTCGATGATTACACATAGTGATCTGTTTCAGCTATTATCGTGGAAATGGCTGTCTGAAAGCCATATTACGCTAAGTGTTTTGTCACACTAAATTACACACATACATGGAACGCGTAATGGACTAGTCTTTGTTGACTAACGATATCGTATGCGGTGTGTACCATGGACGTTACTTCGTACTCATTGTATCAGTTTTGGGGGAAGGTAATATTAACGGCCTGTAATAACATGTTCATGTATTATACTGTAGTACACGTAAGCACTATCCATTAAAACATTAATATGAAAAGAAATTGCCTTGTCTTGCCCGAAAATAGAATATTAATGATTATTTATGATTGATTATAATTATATAAGACTCAATCTGTTATTTGATATTGTAATTTTTAGAACTTTTCGATGGTTTACCTCTGAATGCATGTGTTTCTTTTAAGAAACTTCTTTCATATTTGTGTAATATATTCATCTTTACGAAAACAATTATTTGACATTTTGATAATAATTAGAAAATCAGATGGTGAATCCTTATAAGTACATGTTACCCTTCCATGAATGAAATAGGAAATACTCCACGGTGCATTAATATGAATGATTTATTAACTTGTCTTCAGAATGGGTTTCTCATGAGCATATAGGCCGACCTGTACATTGTGAACTACCCTAAAGATACATTACCTTTGCAAATAGTAGATCCATTTTAATTTTTTTTTTATCGTCAAGTATATTAAAGTGAACAACATTTTTATTTTTATTCAAGCGATACGCACATATACTTGTCCTCCTTGAAAATATGGAAATATATTGCCCTAGCGCGCCCTCACGCGAAGCAATGCTGATCGTATCATGTTAATAGGGTTGCGCAGGTGTTCCACCTAGACCGACCGGTCGTAACACGACCTCTCCTGGCGAACACCATTCGATAAATATTTTCCCAATCCTGAGTGTCACTTCACCTTCTAAACGATAGCAACTTCATACCCCTTACCCTTCTGGCACTCTGCTTGTCTCAAAATTCAAAATATTATAGGAAGGACAAGTATTAGGCGCCTTGGATTAATTCGAGTGGCAGTAAACACGCGGCTTATTAACCTGAGAGCGCATGCATCAAAGCTGTCGGAGTTAATCCCGGATGCACGATTTGCCCACGAAAAGCCGCATTGTGTGTGTGCGAAGACCGTGACGTCTTTTTCAAGCCAGAAAAACCACGATTAATTTTCAACCCATTGAAAGATTCGTAATACTTGTTTAGCTCCCTCTGCGGCTAAACTAAGTTATTAGCTTAGCTTGAGTTCGTGTCTAATTAGCACTGTACTCTGTATGTTTGGAATGGATCATTATGCACAATAAAAACACGGTAAACACCGTTTAAAAGGGTTGTTTACAAGTAATAAGACCTGTTTAAAAATTCAACAAGCTGTTGTATTGTAATGAACTGTTAGCATTTTAAACAATTACGTTTTATCTGTGTATATATAACCGAATGAATTTTTAAAAAGTAGATTTTTTTCGGGGTGGTAACTTGGAGCTGTCAATCTAGACACATTATGGGAGCCTCATTCAAATTTAATTCTCCAGCAATTAATGGAAATAAAGACTAGTGTTTTTTTTTTCTCTCTCGCGGTATAAACAATTGCGTGCTGGCCGTAACGCCAATGTGTTGATTCATCAATTCTTGTTTAGAGACTATGCTATTCCATTGTCATTTAACTCATAGAGGCCAAAAACACATTTTACGGAAGGTTTTAAATATAATATTTTTCTTTGAACTTGGTATAAAGCCCTCTCCAAAGAAAATATTTTCTCTTGCTCCTGTTCATCTCTTTTCCTCCCTCTCTTCTCTTCTCTTTTTCTTTTCTCCCCACTCTCTCTTTGTTTCTTCACTGGCCACCCATTATGGGTGCAGTCTGCCTCCCTATCCGCATTCTGCCCCGTGCCCCCCCCCTCCCCCCCGTACGATAGTGTTTCTCCGGCTTATTATTATCATTATAATCATCATCATCATATTATTATTATCATTATTTAGATGGGGAGGGTGATGAATAATGAAAGGAAAGCAATTAATAAAAATTCGTTTATAATCGTTTAAAAATTTGGGTTGATTTTACTCTTCCATTCAATAAATCTCATTAAAATGTGAAAACTGCACTCATTATACATTTTTTGTCTTCCTCCCTCCCCCAAGTATACTAATGTGTCTCCTGCTTTTTGTTTGTTTGTTAGGTGGGGGTAATGGAAGGAAGGTAACAAATCATTGATTGACATTCGTTTAGAAATTTGCGTTTATTTTGCTCACATCACAAAAAAAATCAAGATAAATCAATGCTCTTGCACAAGATTCAAGATTACGATTTATGATACTTTATTTCTCCAATCGTGCAAAATATAAACTAACATTATCAATTGCTCCTGTTTGTTGTACTTTCATATTATTCATTATAATCTTTTTTTTTTATATAAGCATATGTCCATTTTTCTTTCACATGAAATTCTGATACTGCTGGTACTTCATTGGGAGCAGCGTAATCCGCGCTCGCCTTGAAGAAATCTCATGACGGCAGGCACCCTAGTACCTCATAATCCGCCCTTCTATTGTTCGAGTTTATAACCATGACAACGAACTCTACCTTTGGCCAAGTTCATTGTTCCTCTTACGTAACATAGATCTAGATAGGCCTCAGACATAACTCTTTTCGTATATTCATTCTATATACCGGTAGTTCTAAAATGCTTTCAAATATTTTGTGTCGTTTTTGTTTGTATATACTTTGTCAATTTACTTACAAACTATTATTGTCAAAATTTGCCAATACTAATAAACTATTACGTTTCCCCTATCATCTCCGCTCTAGAATCCTATCATTTATTTATTTTGTATTTGTTGGGTCCTTTTCACATTTTTCTTGTCTCTCTCTCTCTTCAAGATTTCTTCTGTTTTTGTAAGGGTATTTAAGCTGTTAATTTTTGTATATGAATAAAAGAGAAATCGTTATTCTTTCTCTTATAATGTTGTCCACCTTCTTCTATAGATAACCCTTTTGTGCTTTAGTATAATGTCCGATGTATATTACTTCTGTCAGTAACCTTACAATGAACGTATAATTTTATTTTGATGCAACAGAGATTTTTATTTTTATTTCGAATCGTGATCTCATTTAACACCTTTGTACACGGCACGCGCGGGTACACCGTTCGATGCATGAGCCTTGGCCTTATATGGTCATTGACCCGCCTATTCATAGTAACTGGCCTATTTTTGAAAAGCTTATGATATAGTATATAGTACAGTCTCGCTCGAACTAGCGATCTCAGCTCAGGTCCACTCATGCGTACGTATAGACTATAGAGGGTACCAGGCCGGCCTATTATTGAGGAGATTAGCTAGTCTCGATATAGTCCATCCCATTGTTTCAATTCAAGATTGTCGGCTTTATTTACTTATCGTGCTATAAAGTGTCGGAGTTTTACTATTCAGTACAGCTTTTTGATTTTCATGATAGTTGGTTGCACAAATTAGTTTCTCAATTCTTTGCTTATAACTGCTCTTTATCTATGTTAGATAGTTTCCCCCCCCCCCAGCTCTGATTTGTTTTCTTTAGTTTGTCTCTTTTTTGTTTGATTATATATTTTTGCTAAAGTATAATGTCCGACGAATAACGTCAAGTTAATGTTATAATAATTAATCTCAAGGAAGGGATTGTGTCGGCATACAAACACATGGCGGAATAGACAACATTATGAAAGATGAAGATGGAAAACGACATAGACAGAGAGACAGACAGACAGGGGGGAGGGAGAGAGAGAGAGAGAGAGAGAGGGGGGGGCGGGAGAGATAGAAAGTTGGACGTTGTCTGTACTCAGTGTATTTATTATTATGATATTTTTCTCACCGACTCCCCCCCCCCCCAGCTCAGATTTGCTTCTTTTTGTCTGTTTTGTTTTGTTTATATTTTTGGGCTAAAGTATAATTTCCGACGTATAATAGTACCGTCAATATAGCATAATAGTGTTTTTTTTATAATAATTATATATCAGTTTGATGCAACAGAGATTTACATTCAAAAGATTTACTTTGTATAATTATTGTACAGTAATATTCTTCTTATTTCGACATTATCAGCCGCTCGTTCTCTATTTCGTTCCCTATACTAAATATAAGGTTTATGTGAGAGGGGGGTATATGCGAGAGGGGAGGGCGGGGGGCCATAGGTGAGAGAGGGGGGAAGAGAGATAGAAAATTGGACGTAACCTGTATACTGTATTTAAAAAAAAAAAAGATATTTGTCTCTCCGATCACCCCCCCCCCCCCCAGCTCGATTTTTTTTCTTTAATTTGTCTCTGTTTTGTTTGATTATATCTTTTCGTTAAGGTATAATGTCCGATAACATCAGGGATATGTTTTAATAATTAATCTCAAGGAAGGGATGATACCGGCATACAAGCAAATGGCGGAATAGAAAGATGAAGATGGAAAACGACATAGACAGAGAGAGGAGAGAGAGAGAGAGAGGGGGGGAGATAGAAAGTTGGACGTATAGCCTGTACTGTTCTTATTATTATCATATTTTTCTGACTGACTTCCTGCCCCCCCCCCCCAGCTCAAATTTGTTCTTTCCATTTGTTGTTTTGTTTTGTTTATATCTTTGGGCTAAAGTATAATATCCGACGTATAATAGTACCGTTTATATAGCATAATAAACATATTTTATATTAGTTTGATGCAACAGGGATTTACATTCATAGTTTTACTTTGTATAATTATTGTACAGACAGTAATGTTTTTCTCATTTCGACATTATCAGCCGCTCGTTCTCTATTTCGTTTCCTATAATAAATATAAGGTAGAATGTGTACATCATTAGGGATAACTGTTATATAGGATTTTCCGGCCAACTTGAAATTCGCGAGTTTGTCATTTAAATTAATTTGTCCTCGCGTTCAAATTCGACGGTTTTAGTGCTGTTTGATATATCTTGGGTTTATATTCCTTTTTCTAGTTTTCAAATCTATGAAGTTTTCGTTGGAATCTATGTATGCTTCATTCAACTTAATGAATAGTGTGCTTCTTTCGCTATTTGGTCATTCAATTTGGGGCAACGATTTCTGACATCGTGAAGGTGTACTTTTAGCATTCGAATTCATTTGTAGCATTCAAATTAGCACTTTGAGCACTCAAATTGATGGTCAATATACATATCTCGTTTATTACACACTTATGATAGCTCATTCTTCTCTTTCAAGATTGTTTCTGTCCATGTGTATTTCATCATATTTTTTTTTCTTGCTTTTATACACTTTATATACTTTTAGATTTATCTGATATTCATCATCCTTTAAGTTTGATTGTTAAGAATGAAAAAAAAAACGACTTACATCGAGTGGCATCATGGACTTGATGGTCTCAATATTTTTGTAAATTTTCATGTAAGGAAGTTGTTTGTTTTGTGTTTCATCATCAATTTATCACAATTTCATTATGGAGGAAGGGTACAATATTGTGACTGGGGTAGGTATTTTGTATCCCCGAGGTATTTTGTACTTTTCCGGGGTATATGAACATATCCGTGCAGAAAAGCCATATCATTTGATTTCGCCCCTTCTTTACATAATGTCTCACTACACCCATATGCATTGTCCTCAAAATTATTAAATGGAATAAGGCCATTACAAAAAATATACATGTTTAGCGTCCCCGCCCGCTTCCTTTTTGGGGGCCGCCTCCTATTTTTTTCTTGAATTTTTTTTTTTCAAGAAAAAAAACCATGAAAAACACTGCTAAAATGGATCTATATCTGATTTTAAAAAATAAAATAAAAAATGTCGTAGGCCATCTTGAAAAATAGCCCGACTGTCAGGGAAACGTACCGAGCGGCCATTTTGAGCGGCCATTTTGAAAGAAAAAGAAAAAAGGGCCTCCTCCTTCCTATTTTTCGAAAAAACAGGACGCTAAACATGTTTTTTTTTATTTGGCCTAACAGAAAAGACCCTAATGGCAAATTGAATGATAATTGGCATGGCAAAGCCGATCTGCGCTAACTTAAATGCAGAGTATATGAATTCAAATGACAAACTAGCGAATTTCGCCGGAAAATCCTATAATAATTAATCTCAAGGAAGAGATGCTGCCGGCGTACAAGCAAATGGCGGAATAGAAAACAGGAGGAAACTGAATTCAGATAAGGATTAAGAGTCGAGAACGGTACATCGAATCGTCTTCTTTCTCTTATAAATTAATGAAACGTCAAAGCTTCCGCGCTTCGCGCGGAAAGGGGGAAATCGAGTTCAAATTAAGGATTAAGAGTCGAGAACGTAACAACGAATCGTCTTCTTTCTCTAATAATTTAATGAAACGTCAAAGCTTCCGCGCTTCGAAAGAGGGGGACTGAATACAGATAAGGATTAAGGGTCGGGAAGGTACAACGAATGAAATCCTGGTTACGCGCTTGGTAGAAAGTGACAGAGAGACAGAGAGGGGGGGAGAGAGAGAGAAAGAGGGAGAGAGAGAGAGAGAGAGAGAGGGGGGGGGGGGTCGGGAGAGATAGAAAGTTGGACGTAGTCCGTACTATATTTATTTATATATTTGTTTTTCCGATCATCCCCCCCCCCCCCAGCTCCGATCTCCCCCCCCCCCCCCCTTTAGTCCGTCCTTGTCTTTTAAATATATATCTTTTCGCTGAATTATAATGTCCGACATATAATAGTATTGTCAATATAGCATAATAAACATTTTTTATATCAATTTGATGCAACAGAGATTTAATTCAAAAGTTTTACTTTGTAAATATAATGATTGTACCGTAATATTCTTCGCATTTCGACATTATCACTTGCTCGTTTTCTATTTCGCTCACTATAATAAATATAAGGTATAATAAATTGTGTACATCATCATTATGTTATGATAATTTATCTCAAAGAAGGAATAGTGCCGTCAAACAAGCAAATGGCGGAACAACATTGGCAGATAGACAGAGAGACAGACATACAGAGAAAGCGACCGAGCGAGAGGTAGAGGGAGAGATAGAGAGACACACACACACACACACACACATAAATAGAGAGAAAAAGAGAGAGAAACAATCATTTCTTATAAT